>APFE031445098.1:22222-71840 GCA_000404065.3 Pinus taeda
CTCCAGAAAACTAATGCATTTATTCATTTAGCCAGCTATCTATTATATACATGAATGTGATTGTTCAGTTCATCTTCTCGATGACTGTTCACATTCAGTTCCCCAATTACTGAGGATTAGGTGTCAACACAACTCATTCACCAACTGAATCCAAGTTAAGTGAGGATGGTTTGGCTTCGAATCTCCTTCAATGGGAAGTAGTTTGCCACCATTCCATAGAAGTTTCCAAGTGATTAAGCCAAATCCATTATTGTTGTGATTAATCTTATCCCTTCCTTTTCATCTATAAAAGCTTGTCTCCATGCCTTGAGCAAGCTAGTTCTAGTTCTGACTCTAGTGGCAATACTTGTGCTCAAAGGAAGATATCAAAAGATTGGAGTTGCAAGAGCCTTTTTTGTATCCATAAGGCTTTACCTAAGTAAGGAGACTTTGTCACTAAAGAGAGAGAGAGCTTGTCCCTCACCCCTTCAAGCTTTTGCAAGACTTGTGTAGCTGAGCACCCAGCCAAAGGAAGACTTGACGTCAGGACGCTAGTTGTATTCTCCTTTGTTGAATTATTAATAATAGATGACTATCATTATGGTTCCATTCTCGTTGTACTTGTAATGGTTGATGTTGAATTATATCCTTCCTGACTGATGTATAATTGCATATATTAGATTTCACGCTTGTGTTTGTGTTGTTCTCTTTGTGTGCAGGTCTCCATTCACGTGGAGGATCGTGACCGGCCAAGGCAAAGGAACGCGAGTGCCATCTCTTCTACGAACTAAAGAGTTGGATCTCAAGTAGGTCTTCATCACCTACTCTTTATTTGCAATTAGGAACTTGTGTGATAGCATTGTTTGATTGTTGCTAGACCCGTTCTGGGCTAGTAGGGATCGCCTCTATCCGTAGAGGGGATTTACCTCTCCAACAGCAATTATAATCGATGGATTGTTATTTTGCAAGAGTTCGATCTCAAATTATTGTCAGCTGAATCTAAGAAGTCATAGTTTTTGTGGAATTGATTTTGGAGCTACCTTGTGAGGAAGCTATTGTTTATGAGGAAAATTTTCCCGACGTATATTTATTCCTCATTTCTTCACAAGATCCTTGGTACAAAGATATCATTATATATCTTTAGACTTCGAATTTTCCACCTGCTTTCTCCAAAGATGAGCGTCGAAAGTTACGTCACCTTGCCAAAAATTATGTTATTATTGGTGATACATTATATCGCAGAGTGGTTGAATCAATCCTTAGGCGTTGCTTAACTTTGGAAGAAGTTGAGTTAGTACTTAATGTTTGTCATAGTGGAGCTTGTGGCGGTCATCTATTAGGGCTTGCAACAACCCAGAAAATTTTGTGAGTAGGCTACTTTTGGCCATCAATTTTCAAAGACTGTATTGAAGTAGTCAAACATTTCCATCCTTGTCAAGTTTATACTTAGAAAATGTGCACGCATCTAGCTTCACCTTTTTCTGTTATCACTGTCGGTCCATTTACGAAGTGGGGCATTGATTTTACTACTTGTAATCCGCCTTCGGTAGGGAATCACAAGCACATCATTGTGGCTGTAGACTACTTTACGAAGTGGGGTGAGGCCATGCCTACTTTAAAAAATGATAGTGAGACAGTAACCTTGTTTCTCTTCAACCAGGTTATTTCATGATTTGGTATCCCAAGAGAGATTGTCACTGACCATGGCAGTCACTTCCAAAATCAACTGATGACCAAATTGGCTCTCAAGTTGGGCTTCTGGCAGGAGCATTCATCTCCATATTATCCTTAGGCCAATGGGCAGGTTGAAGCTATGAATAAGTCCCTTAAGACCATCCTGCAAAGGACAATTGATAAAACTCGATCCAATTGGCACATCATGTTGTACCTGGCGCTTTGGGAATATCGAACCTCAATTAAGACTACCACTGGTTTTACTCCTTTTCAACTAGTTTACAGGTTGGAATCTATCTTCCCTATTGAATGTGAAGTTTCGTCCCTTCAACTAGCTGTAGAACTTCTTCCCGAGTCATCTAGTCTCGAAGAACACCTCGTTCATTTGGAACATCTTGGTGAGTAGCGTCAAGATGCAACAACAATAAATGAAGCCCATAAGAAGAGGATTAAAGCTCAATATGAGAAAGTTGTCCGTCCTATGGTTTTTCTGAAGGCAACCTTGTCTTAGTCTATGACCAAGGCAAAGACACCCTAGGGGCAGGAAAGTTCAAATCTATGTGGTATGGTCCCTTTATAGTCAAGCATGTTTTGAAAAAAGGGGCTTATGAATTAATTGATTTTGAAGGGAACAAGTTGGCGGAGCCCAGAATGGGCTCTACCTTAAGAGGTATTTTTCTTAGGCTTCGGCCAAGAAATTTCTTGCTTGTATTTATTGTACCTTTGTACATATCTGTGTGGCTTTTTTGTGATATCAATATTTTTTTATCTTCTTTGGCAGGTATTGATGGACGATTTGATATATTTCGGATTCACCAATAGTGTGAGTAGGCACACTCAGAATCTTGATTCCACGGCTTAGGTGATTTATTATCCATCTGGCCAGTTGATGGTGTCGAGGGGAGTTTGTATTGGCCCTAATTTGAACAACATTGCCGAATATACTTCCGTTCTTAATTTACTATTCGAAGCAATAACTTATGGGATTGATTCATTGATAGTTTATCTAGACTCACAACTGGTGTTGTCACAGTTAAATAACACTTATCTAGTTTGTGATCCTTATTTATATCGCCAATTTTTGAGAGTGAGAGTGTTGGAATGATCATTTATTTATATCACATATGTTCACATTCCACTATCTGAGAATTCATTAGCAGACTCTATTGCTAATCAAGCATTATATTGGCACATTAATCATTCATCAAATTAAATAACATAAAAAAAAATTGAATCTGTATATATATCATAAAAATGCCTGTATATAGTTGGAGTGTTCAAAAAAAATATACAAAATTGGGACAAGATGCCCTCAAAATTTGGGCTTATGCCCATAATCATGTCCAGTCATACATAGATCTATCTATTGAGTCGGCTTAGGATCAATGGCTAAAAGGTTAACCTCAGCATTGGCTACACGCCAAAGTATCTGAACCCAATCCCGTGGTACCCCTACCACATGGTGTTGCATCTCCTCTGGCAGATCCTCTACAGCTATCATAGGTATCTAGTGAGTTAATCTCACAAAGTTTCTCTGAACAACATAAAGGACTCTCTCTGTCTCAGCTGCCGTCTCTTCGTCCTCTCTTCCATGACACCTGTGCCTCGGAAATCCATCAGGTCTCACTATACCCACATCTGGAATATGGTCATTATATTTTGTCAGTATTTTTTCTCATCAAAAATATTTTTTCTAAGTTCATTTCGTATTAAAAAATCCAAAAAATCTTTAAAAACTCACAAAAACTTAAAAATTATTACCCATGTCTCCCCATGTTGCATTTGGTGGTAACACTAAGTTTGGATCTCCTTGGAAATCCATGCTAGCATATGGGTAGCCATCGACGACGATGATCTATTGATCCCACCAGGTGAAAAAATCATCATCAAAAGTTGTTTTGGGCACGTCACCTCCCCCAAGGCACTTCATCAAGTCTGCCCATCTACCCATTCATGCATCTCTAGGGCTGTTGATGGATACTAATACTTTGGGACGTAGCCCAGGTACCTTCTCGAAGAAGAATGAACACAAGATGGTTCCATATCCAAAGTTCTTCATTTGACCCTTCTGTATAGAGGTCAATTGACTCTTCATGTTAGTCAGAAGAGGTGTGCACCAGTCAAATACTGTGGTAAGACATTCCACTGCCAGGCTCATAGATACTCGTGATGCCTAATGCAGGGAAGCTGACCCATTTACCCGTGCAATGGTAAATAACAAGATCCTCAAGGATAGAATTTCCACATGTTTGATTGGAATTTGACTCCCAATCTTCTTTGGATGTCCAGGATAATATATGTGGACATAGTCTTCCACCGAAAGACTACCTCTTGTCCTGCCTGTCGAGTGCACGACCTCCCCTCTTCGGGAGAGACCACTAATAAAATAGATATCTTCAATCTCAATTCATAAAGGCATCTAGTTGATCATGAAAGCGTCGTCCTCTGTGCTCCAGTAGTGGATCAAAAGTTCTAGCAAGCGTGTATTGGCTTTCATATTTGGCATTTTGAAGAATTTAAGTAAGCTACAGCCTCTCAGAGCATCCAATGCATTTGGGTCATTCATTAGCTCATTATCTATAGTGGTATGCTCTCTTTCCCTCCAAGTGATAGTCATCCTGCAAAAAAACTAAAGTTTCAACCAGTAGTTTATATGTTAAAACTTTAACTTGCGTACATGCAAGTTCCCTTTACACATAGTCACGTGTAGGGTTGTCGTATATGCAGGTTGCTCACATCCAACCTGTGTGTACGCAGAGTTGAATTTTTGGGCATAGTTTCCCACGGTAAAAAATTTGAAAAAATTCTAAATACTATCATAAAACATTACAAGTAGGATTTGAAGATTACCTGGAGACTTTAGGGTGATTTGAACGGTCCAATTGTTCACAAGAAAGCTTGCTTCATTTTGCTTCACATCTCTTTGCTCCAAACAAAAATGAAAAAATTGTGAGTCCAAAAGTCATTATATAACTTTGAAATTGCAAAATATTTTTTCAAAAACAGAATTTTGTCTCATGGATTTTTTGACCTGTGGGCTTGGATTGTCGAGAGTGGGTTGTTTTTACAAGAAGTTTTGGAGAATTCTTTGAGATTTTATTTCGGTCCCATGACCACTAACCCGTCATGGCAGGTATCATTCTCTCACTGGCATTTAGGTTAGGGAAAACCATTTTCCGTTGCATCTTGCATACTAGCCTCCATTCAGCGATACATTAGCCATAAGTTTGACCCCATCGTATCTTGGTTAGCAAACCATTTTCACTCGCTGATTTTGAAATAATGATGCAATGGTAGAGCCAACCTTTACATGGGAACCTTAGTTAGAACCTCACTGACATTGGTTGCCCATGCTGCTATACTGAGTAGGCTCGGGAGTCCTCTTTAGTCCTGCCATGACTGATGCATTGAAGACACATTCTCCTTTCTTCCATGTTAATTTCTGGCCCTATACCCTAGAGGCTCCTTTGTGTTGAGTTGTATTGCTGCATTGCATTTTGACTATTTGTACCTTTTGGCCTTAAGCCAACTTCACTTGGAATCGTGTTTAAGCCACTTATTTGATCACGTCTTCTACAAAATCAACCATGCAATCACTTAGCTTCTGCAACTTGACGCATCCTTTTACCCATGGAAAGAGCATCCCTTTGAGTGTCCTTGATCAGTTTCGCCTCCCTGCATTGAGCATAGGAATGTTCCCCTCCCAGGAACTATATCATTTGTTTCTCTGACACTCGTTCTTTCCAATGTACTATAGCATTCTTTTATTCTTTTTCCAACTTAAAGAAAAAGAAAAAAAATTATATATTCCAAAAAGAGCAGGAATGAGATGACATTTCCATATTTCGTTGGCAACTAGAGTCAGTTGTGTCGCCCTTAAACAAAGCACTCAAAAGAAAGTCTCTCCTCCATTGGGGTGGGATTTAGATTGACTTGGGAGTGCCTTAACCTTGTTATTGAGTCAATACTCCTCCAATTGGTTACCTCTTCCAATCATATGGAGAGTTTTCTTATGCATCTTACATGACAAACTTATATAGAGTTTTCATATGCTACCATATAGTCATCATTGAGTCGTGCTTTTGTTCAAGGGAAGTAAACTTGAGTTGGCCTCTCTGTGGTGTCTCTTGACCTATTTTTCAGTCGGCCATCCCTAGTTTTTAGTGTCATGTTTGTCATCACATCAGTTATATTGGTCCTTTGCTCATGCCGGTTTGAGAATGTCTCCATTGACTTCTTGCTAGCGGGTCTTGTCCTTATCAACTACAACAAATTGCTCTGAGGGCAGATCTAGAGCCACACCCTGGCCCTATTTTCATTATTGATAGGTCACCTTGTGCTCAACATCGATCAATATCATGGACCTTTGACTGAGTGGTTTCCCTTGTGTTCGACATCAGCTTTCATTATCACACATTGGGATTCGTGTAGTGCCTTGGTTTCCATTTCACCCTATTGGTGGATTCCTCGCCTATGTGTCAGCTTTTATTATTTGTTGGTTTAGATGGTTTCTATCATGCGCTAGCTACATCTTGTGTATACTGGAAACGTGCTTCGGTTGGGTTACTACATCTTTTTTGTCTAATTCCTTCCACATTATTGGACTACGGGTTACACTTGCACTATATTGATGAAGGATGCTTTAATGCCTTCCTTCTAGTGGATATTTTCCTATCGACTACAACTCATTTGCTATGGGAAAAATATCTAGAGTCCATTTGACAGTACCTTAGGGTTTGCAGTCACCAGTGGCAAATTCCTTCACTATCGACAGTGGGAAACCATTATTTTCTCCTGATTGATAGATTATTTCAAGTGTTCGACTTCAACTCATTCATCTGCACTTATTAGATTGTGCTGGGTACCTTGATTCTCATTATCATTATTAGTGAGTAGTCTCACGTTTGTTAACGGTATACATCAATGACTGGTAATCAAATGATTTCTCACATGGTCGACCTCAGATAATTCATTCCCATTATGTAGAAATGTACCGCGGAGTTCGGTGAAGACCTCGGGTTGCATCATCATGTTTTGGTTCACTTGTCAGTTGCTCTTGTTGCTGATAGTTGACACCATCCACCTTATATGTTGCAGTTCTTCATAGCGACATCTTATATGCTGACATTTGAGTTGCGATGTAGTATCATTTTATTCCATCGTGTTCATTTGGTACTATTGGGATCAGTTTTTGACATCAGTGATCAGCTTCATCCTTTAGCATCATTGATCGTCTTCTTATATGTAATATTCAGACATGTACTTTTTTTATCATGATCAGATGATCCATTATGTACTTTCAGTTCCTTTATACTAGTATACATATTGGATCTGCTTGTACTTGATATGAAGACATGCTTTACTTTCTCTGAACAAGGGTATGCCCGCCTTAGACATCAGTTTCTTTCTGATCTCTTTTGATGGCTTGGCAGGCTGAATTCTAGTGAAGTCCTTCTCAGCCTCGGCATGATTCTTTCCATACACTTAATACATTTCATCCATCATGTACCCCTTATGACCTCATATATTAGGGGACATCTGTTATAGCACCATTTACCACTCTTAGTATATGTGATGCTTTATTTAATGGCCTAGGGCAACCCCTCCTTCCAGAGTTTGTCCAATTATATAAAAAAATAGTGTTTTATTCCCTGTACGCTACTTTTCCCTGAGCTAAAAGTGTGTACACATAGGTCAGTCAATACCCAACCCACGTATATGTATTAAAACACTTAAAAAAATTAAATTTCATTAATTATGGGCGGAGTTCATGGTTTTTACTTGTTGATTACCTCTTATTGCCCATGGCCCAACTGTTTCCCATCTAAAAAACTAATTGGGAGAGGTATAAATAGACCTCCATGGGAGGGCCTTAAGGAGGAGAAGAGATAGAGTTATTATATTGAGATTATCCTTGACTGCGTCTGATATTCCCCTGTGCCTCATGCACTTCCCCAAGCTTCAGGAAACCCTTGTTTCCTTGATTATAGATATCCTTCATTTTTCTTGAGATATCATGGTGTTGGTGATGGAAGAAGATTTTTGAAGACTGGGATAGGATGAACCCGGAGGAAGGTTCTGCTTGGAGCGAGAGAAAGACTTGGGTGAATTCTCTCCATGTTATTTATAGCTTACTACAATAAAAGAAATGTTGTCTTGTTTATGAAATATACTATGTTTATGCATGAAATTGTGTTTTAATTCATATATGAATGTCGTTTTGATGTATGATCAATCATTTGTTTATATGATATAAAGTTAATTTCGTGAATATGCTTTACTTGTATACTACTATGTATGCTCGAATTGAATGATTTTCAGGTTTAAAGAACATCAAGAGTTGTAGAGGGTCTGAACCTTGTGGGACCTACTCGAACGAAGGAAATCCGGGTACGGTTACTCTTATGTAGTTTGATAATATAAGTATATTTCTTGAGTTGTATTTCTTGTTATAGTTTGTTTCTGCTATGTTGGGGTTCTAACCCAAAGCCCTAGGGTGCTTTCACTCAAAACAAATACCTATTAGTTTCCTAATATTTAACCATATATTCACTCAAAATAGAAAAATGAATGTATTGGAAAATAATATGTCTAGACCCATATTTAATCATGAAGATGGTCTTAGTGTATGGTTATTGGAGTTGCAGACTATGGTAAATACTTAAGGAAAATGAAAGAAAAGAGGGTGAAATTGATGATATTTTGGAAAGATAAAATGCACTATTAATGGGAAAGAAAGCTTCTTCTCATGATTGTCAATGTTGGTTGTATCAAAATAAGATAATATAAATATATATTATATATATATATTATATATATATAAACTAGTGGATAACTTATGAAAATTTATAGCATTGAAATGAAAACAAGATTAACCATGCATATTCACAATTAAGGGAAATTACAATATGTACATATAACTTTCTTCATAAATTATGAATAATGAATTACCAGTTTCAATAAAACCCAAACCCTTTGAGGATTACAGGCCAAATTTTTCAAAGAAATATGTGTAACATTGAGAAACTTCTTTTGATTAACAACATGCATATGACCATCGCATGACCTTTATATAAGAATCGTAAATTTTTTAATATAACTAAATCCAGAGGTCATAGGCATTTATGGCTCTATGGAGAAAATCCCTTAAACACTAAGTCATAACAAAGGTTTAATCCAACATGCAAAGCTTGAAATCAATCGTGTCATGCCAAACAGGGTGTCATATTAGAACCTGGAAAGAAATTGACCTATAACAATATGAAAATACACTAGGAACCTAGAAATCCCATGATGAAATTGTTGGAAATTAATTGAATAACTTTGAGGAGGAAACGTTAATGTGAGGCTGAAACTTGTTTCATTGCATACCTGTAAAAAACATTGTTATAAGACAATTATTAAATGCATTATTTGTAGCCACATAAAGGTAAAAATGGAAGCATATACAATAGACGATTATAGGTTATACCTACGAAAAAAAGGTGAAAGAAATCGCAACCATCCTGGTGAACACAAGACATAGAAGTAAGAAAAGGGTTTCAGAATAGGGTGAGAAAGAAGAAAAACATGTTAGTAGCAAGAAAAAATTGTAGAACTTAGGTTTCTAGGTTTTTACCTTGCGATTTATTTGGAAGCCCTCAAACATTTATTCCTTTAGGATTGGTTTTCATAGCCATGGAATAATTTGAAGCATAAAAACCCTTTTCCCTCCATGAGTATCTGAATCACTTGTATATGCATAACAATGCTTAGGAATTTCGTGAAGGGCCAAGATAAAAGAATAGGAAGTAAGAAATTAAAGAAAATGTGGAACAAAAAGAAAATATTGCTAGCAAATGGAGTTAATATGAGAGCACTCAAATTGCGCAGACAGGGTGCCGAGACCTTTTTGTAATCCTTGCAAGAAAACTCAGAAAATAAAATTTTTAATAGTGGAATCACAACCTGTTTCACTGATGGAAAGTAACAGTTACAGAGAATCTGAAGCCATTGAGCAGAGCCCTAGGCCTTTGTTAGAGAGAAACACAAATAGGACAGAGATGGTAGGGTTGGGGAAGGGTAGTTACCCTAACCCCCTACTACGGAATCTTGTCCATCCAAAAATCAAGAACAATATTAATCATTAGATCTAGGAGTCATACAAGATATCCAAAGAAGGAAGAATTTTCCATTTTAATAACCCTTCTCCAAACTTAGAACCCTTAATTTCGTCGATAACTATATTGGGCATGATATTAAATATTAAGTCTACCAAGTAACAAATGGAATATAACATCAAGCTTACCAACTCATGGCATGGAAATATTCTATATGTGTTGTGTGATAATTAAACCACATGTAATAAAGGTAACAACATTACAAGATTTTTATAACTCAAGCATATACTATGTAATTCAGAGTGAACGGAACAAGTTATATGCTTACTCAAACGAGACTATGAGTTAGACAATAGTTATGACCATGTAAGTCTTAAAAGTTAGTGAAATATTGGTTGGTTATGTAGCTTGGTAAGAGAAATATAGATAACCCTCTTTATATGTAAGTAATGTGAATAAATACAAATAGGGCATAGTTTGGATGTACATTTAATAAAATTTATAAGTATCCCCAAGTAAACAAAGAGGTCTTAGGACTAATGATGTAGCGGGTATAAAAATTGAAGATGAAGTGTACCTTAATCATTTTGTAAGGAAAACAATTTTAATAAGTTATTCTTTTAGGAGTTAACTTAATAAGTTAATGTAACCATATGGTGAGGATACTATTTAAATTTAAAAAAAAAATCACTAGTGCTATGATATTTAAATATGATTAATTTGTGACAATTACTCTATGAAAATTTTAGAGATGTGACATATGGTATCAAAGCACAAGGTTTCAAGATTGAGACCTTCATCTAATCATGTTGTAATTAATTTTTTTAATTTTTATGCATGTAGAAAGAGAGAAGAAAATAAAAAATAAAATTCCTTGATAGTGCACAATGGAGGAATCTCAAGAGAGAGCCCTTATAGGCAAAGAGATAATATATGTACACTTGGGCCAATAGGCACCAACACCCAACAAAGAGTTAATGGAAATGATGAGTATTGGAAAATGTAACTAGTATTAATATTCATAATTATTATCGTACTGATGTCATTATGTATATCTTATGTTACAAGAAAAATAAGAAAGAAAAATATTATTCTTAAGCATGGGTTTCATGCTCTATTTGTATTCGTCATCTAGGTCAACCATGCATTTCATGCTCCTAGCATTTGTCTAGTCAAAATAATAATTTTCTTGAGGTAAAAGAGTCTTTGTCATTTGTATAAGACCCTATTGGGAAAGTTGTAACATATAAAAGATATTATTTTGAGTCTATAAAGTTAAAATAAGCCTCCAAGCACAAGTCAGCCGTACTAGTGAAAAGTTGGCCTAGAAAGGGATATTCAACCACATGAAAGAATATATATAGAATGAGATTCGACCCATTTGGAAACACACTTCTATAGCTCTATCATAAGAAAACAAGGAGAATAAAAAAAGAGAGAGAATCAAGGAAGCAAGAGAAATTCCAAAAAGCGAAGAAATATGGATCCAAACTTTTCCCTACTTTTGTCCACATGTGACAAAAATTAGGGTTTTTGTAGCTATTGCAGGGCTAAGAGTTGCAGGTCGAGGTTTTAGATTTGAGATAGGGTCCAAAACTAATATTTGAAGTATATTGAAGGACGATTGATCACTTTTGAATTGGTTTATCTTTGACCTATTGGGAAGAGATTATTTGAGGGTTGACTTGGTGCTTGGAGGAGGACATGGTCTAAAAGTTTACACCTTGGTTTTCTCATTTGATCAGATTATATAAGAAGAGAGGAGATTGCTTTTGGGTTTTCCCCTTAGAGGAGTTTTTCCTTGGCTTGAAGCCTACTTCTTATGTCTATTTTCTTTATTTTTTCTTCTCTTGAGACTTGTTTGATGAAAATATCTAATAAAAAATAATAAGAAGATAAAAAAATTTCACAAACAATTATTAAGGATAAGGAGAATTGGTTTAAATGGTTTATGTACCAGAATGTCCAACATGGGATTAGAGCTAAGGTGAAGAAAGAGAAGGAAGATTGAAGATCATCTTGTGGACATAAGAAGGGATTGCTTGTCAAAGGGAATCATTTCCAAAAGGACACAAGGAAAGAAGAATAATACCTATTGACCTAGAAGTAAGATTACTACGTCAAGATTTTATTGAAGACCTCATCATCTTAAGAAGGATCAAGCTCTAATTGAATGAAGGAAATATAAGCTCTTGCGGAAGGCTCTCTAGTTTACTTGATCATCTTGAAGAAGCATAAGCATCAAAGAATTATGGGATCATCATCCACTCTCTAGAGCTACTTGAAGACACTATTGTTGAAGGCATCCTATAATTCTTCATTCTAGGGCATCTTTGAAGTCTATTTGAAGGTCTTTAACCATAAACATAGTTGGATACATCATCAATAAGGAAATATGTTTAACAAGTAACTACCATTTTGTGCTCCATGTCTCAATCTACAAATCAAAAGAATACATTTTGCAAGGAAAGAAACAAGCACATTAGGTCAGCAAACTTCCTAGCATGGAAGAAGAGGATTTATTTGGTGCTCACAAAAAATTAGTTCATGGAATATGTTCTTGGTGAAGTTACTCAACCAGACAAATCAAAGACTCAAGAATTAGCAAGATACAAGAAGGGAGAAGTGAGGGCATAGAGGATTCTTATTGAATCTATAAAATATCATCTCATTCCATTTGTTTTTTATTTGAAGTCATATAAAGAAATGTATGATAATTTGGTGAAGTCTTACTCTATAAGTACATCAAGTCAAAAGATATCCTTGAGTAATCAACTATATAGAAGAAGGAAGTCAAAGAATGAAGACATGGACACTTATCTTATGAAGATATCATAAATAAGTGACTAATTGTAAGGGCTTGGGGAGGTCATTTCTGATTCACAAATGACTACATGTGTATTAAATGCTTTAACACCTGATTGGAGCAGTTTTGCAACTAGTGTCTACCCAAGAAAGGATACAACTCCTTTTGATGAACTATGGGCTCAATGTATCTTGGAAGAAAAAAGGATAAAGGCAAAGGATTATACCGATGAAAAGAAAAATCTCAATCTTTTGTTGTAAAGTCCAATAAGAAGAAGAAAGGTATGTTTGGAAAGTCCAAAGGAAAGCAAGATATCTCCAAGATAAAATGTGTTATAAAATTATATATTACAAAGCAATGGTACACATAAAACATTGCGGAAACATGGACACAAACAACACATAAAACAAGAGATACACGTATATACGTGGTTCACCCAATTTTGTCTACGTCCATGGTGAAACAACGAGTCCTTCCTTTATATTATCCAGCAAAATGAAGAGATACAACCTACAACAAATCCATTGTTTCCTCTTCTCTTTGACATGACCTCCTGTCTCTTTCTCACTCATAATACACATATCCACAACCACAATACAATTCCCTCATATAAATTGAGGGGTTGCTTTCTAGGGGAAAAAACCCTAAAATAAAGATAACTTCTATCACCATATCATTCGCCTAATGAACGATCCATATTGACTATGAAATTACAATATTTTACAAGTGAATTTTACATCTATTTTTAGCTTCGGGGGCGCTGCCCCCGAATGCCCCCCTGACGGTGACTAAAAGGTTGGTGTTATCACCCTATTAGAAACCAAGGTCTAACGCAGTGATACCTCTGAATAAAAAGGATAATTAGACTCCACACCCAACACAATACTTTGGGTGCAATGGGTATGGACATTTCAAGATGGACTGTACAAACAAGAAAAACAACAAAAGGAAGGAAAGGAGTGAAGCTTACATAGCTAAAGAAAAGGGAGAACCTGAGAAGAAGACAAAAGGAGAATATCCCAAGGATTTATATTATTAAGGGAAGCTCCATATCTAACAGGCTCAATTGCAATTTGTCTTTCCTTTATTATAAGTAGAAAGTAAAGTAGCATGCATTATTTCATTGTCTAGAAGAGTTTTGATTTTTGCAGCATCATGAAAGGAAGAATGACCTTATTGTTAGATGATCCAAAATACAAAATTCATAGTTCAAAAAGTTAGGATATAATATTTATTTATTTAGAATATTTAATTAAATAGTGGAGACACTTAGAAATAGAATATTGTTGTAAAAGATATGACATCTAGAATAATGTCGTATCTTAGGCTCCAATTTAGGAGTAGAGTTAGTAGATTGGTTAGAATTGCATTTATTGTAAATGGACACTTGTTTTAATAAGTAGTCCATAACTAGATTAGGTTTGGAAATTAGCTTATATATAGTTCATTCTCTTGATTGCAAGAGTGTTGGAGTGTGTGTGTAAACTCTTGCAAAATTATTATGTAATTTCTTTTCTAATTAATAAAATTGTGTGTCTGAGGACACTTCTACCATTACTTATAGAAGAAAGAATATGATAGTAGAAAAATTAGAGTCTTCATGATCTCGTTACTTTGGAGGAAGTATGATCTGGATCTTGGGGGGAGACCCTCAATATCTAAAAGATTGAAATGGATTTTGGAGGAGAGGCCCCCAAGATCTGAAAATTGATATGCCAGAATAAAAAGAGGAGAATGCCTAATAAACAAAATCACAAAGATTTTTTTTATTAAAATGGAGAATAACCTGTAAGAGCTACATTGTAACTTGTTACTTATAATTGTAAGAGCTACATTGTCCTTTTACAAAATATGACTTGTTACTTATAATATTTTTCAGTTATAATACCATGGGTCAATTCCATGGGTGAATGAATACCATGGGTGGATGTCACAATACCACAGGTCATTTCCATGGGTGGATGTCACAATACTATAGGTCAATTCCATGAGTGAATGAATACCATGGGTGGATGTCACAATACCATGGGAAAATACCATGGGTGGATGTCACTTACAATACCATGGGTGGATGCCACTTACAATACCATGGGTAAATTCCATGGGTGGAGGAATAACATGGGTGGATGAGTAACATGGTTTGATGCCATTTTCCATTCGGATCATTCCTCCTTCTTTAAGAAGCAATGGTCTCCATTGCGAGAAGTTCCCTCTCCGAAGCCTTTGTTGAATATGAAGAGCCAATGAAGAGAAGGGTTTTATGTGGTTAACCCATAACCATGATCCTGTAATGCTTGTGACCAACTTTGATACTGATAGTGTACGGCCTAGCAAATGGACTTCAATGAAGTGTAGGTTTGTGGATGACCCATAACCATGATGAATGAAGATTAGAGGATACAGATACCCTGTAATGCTTGTGACCAACTGTGATACTAACAGTGCGCAGCTTAGCAATGGAATTAGATGAAGTGTGGGTTTGTGGATGACCCATAACCATGACAAACAAAGATCCGAGGATAGAGATACCCTGTAATGGTTGTGACCAACTGTGATACTAACATTGTGCGGCCTAGCAAATGGACTTCGATGACAAAGATTTTGTGCGGTTGACCCATAACTGTGATGTTGGTTGTTGATGAAGTATCATGTGCCTACATAGCCTGGAGTGAGAGGGAACATCTCCAAATAACCCAAGATGAATGCTACTATACTGAAAATGATGAATGTGAAGTAGGTGCCTACTAAAGTTGGGTGGGAGGGCACATCTCCAATGGGAACCCACTCTGAATGCTGCTCCAGAATTAAAATGGACATAAATCGGTCAATATAACTCAGAATATTTATTATAACCTGTTTTTGGAAACCGAAAGACCATTTTGCATCTTCCCATGTGTTGGAAATCCTTATCTGGACACTTTAGAATCTCAGATTCGCGCTGCAACTTTTCCGCCATCACAACAATTCTGAAAAAATAGCTCGTTTTAAATCAACAATATCTCCCACATCCGAACTTCGATTCGACCCATTTTTTTTTTAAATTGATTGATTTTTCGAGAAGAGATCAGATCTAAAATCACATTTCTGAAATTCTGCACAAGAATTGCAAAAACAGAGAGGAGATTCGCTGTCCATAAATTTCTGTCAAAAACATTTTTACAACATAGCTTATTTTAAATCAGCGATATCTCCCTCATTGAGACTACGATTCGGCCGATTGTTTTTTTGAACTTGAGTATTTTTTCGCAAGGAATCTAGATATGTTATTGTTTTTTTGTAAAATTTTCACCAAAAAATTTTATATCTGATCTACAAACTCGCCGCCCCAAAACATTCATGCAAAAAAATGAAAAAATAAAAATTCTTCCCTTTTGGCCTAAGAAAATGCTTTGTGGAGGACATAGAACATGCCTGAAGTTTGTTGAATATTGTTGCAAAATTTGAAATTGAAATATGCATCAAACCCTCATTCCCATGGAATCATAACCTGCTCTGATACCATTGATTTGGATCTTGAAGGCAGACCCCGAAGATCTAAAAGATTGAAATGGATTTTGGGGGAGAGGCCCCCAAGATCTGAAAAATTGATATGCCAAAATAAAAAGAGGAGAATGCCCAATAAAAAAAACCACAAAGAATTTTTTTATGAAAATGGAGAATAACTGTAAGAGCTACATTGTGGCGGACAAACTGTCCTTTTACAAAATGTGACTTGTTACTTATAATATTTTTCAGTTACAATACCACGGGTTAATTCCATGGGTGAATGAATACCATGGGTGGATGTCACAATACCACAGATCAATTCCATGGGTGAATGAATACCATGTGTTGATGTCACAATACCACGGGTCAATTTTATGGGTGAATGAATACCATGGGTGGATGTCACAATACCATGGGAAAATACCACGGGTGAATGAATACCATGGGTGGATGTCACTTACAATACCATGGGTGGATAAATACCATGGGTAGATGCCACTTACAATACCATGGGTAAATTCCATGGGTGGATGAATAACATGGGTGGATGAATACCATGGGTTGATGTCATTTTCCATTTGGATCAAAGTCATCTAGCAAATAAGAATGAGAAGTTTTGGATCATCTTGCACATCATAGTTCATCCAAGTATTTCTAACATAATTTTAGAGGTATTCATCTTGCAGAAAGGATCATCAAGATCCTACTATGAGAACCATAATTTAGGGAAGGTTCTTTAACTTAGAAGCATCATGACATAACTGGTATATATTTCATCTAGTATGGAAACAATAGTCTTGAAGGATAAAGGGACGATGATGGTCAAGTTGCAATTTGAGAGGCATAATTAAAGTATTTCTCTTTTTAAGGTAAAATTTTATTCAATAAGGAAAGAAGAAAGATCACTCAAGGAAAGGATGACTAGATGGTCAAAGGTATAAAATTTATATGTACAAGAATTTTGCAAAAAGAATTGGTCATAAGAATGTGCTTAATAACATGAGAATGAGAAGGATTCTATGTAATTACTTGACACTTGGAAGAAATATTTTTCCATGCTTTGGAACAATTAAGTATACATACTCTTCCACAAAGTGGCATGGTGATATTGATCAACATTGAACATGATTTCCTAAAGAAAGAAAGAGGAAATTTCATCTTGATGGTCAGTCTTTTCCATGTGCACTTTAATTATAAGTTATTTGCATGGAGAAGGATCTTAGGTAAAATATAAATATAAACCATGCGAAAGGATGTTCATCTCAAACATAAGAAGAATCTGAATAGCCCATGTTATTAAGGTAATTTTGATATTTATGTCTTTGTATTGGTTATTGGGTCAATATATGTTTTGGCTACCTGGAAGGAAATTACAGAAAAGCATAATGGTAATTGAGGAAAAAATATCTACAACTATTGGTTTGAACTAAATTGAATGAATACATGGATTGAGTGGATGGTTTTGTTGGCATTATGATACGAGTGTTGTCCTTGATGGCAACTCACTCACGGGTCAGTTCAGATTTGATAAAAGGCAACTCACAGTGTAACAGGTCAATTACGAGGTAAAGGGAATTGGTACAGGAGAATAGGAAGTTGGGACAAATGTCTACTGATCAGAATCAAGAAGTTGAAGGGAAATGATGTTTTCAAATAGTTTAAGTTGCATACACATGTCCACCTTGTCAAAGCAGTGTATACACGCAGGTTCATAGAACAAAGAGAGCGTATACGTATGCACGCACTTTCACAAGAGGGAAAGCGTGTATGGGTTGGAAAATCAAGGAAATTCAAGTTTAAAGAATACCAAGGGTCAATACCATGGTATTAGCCCACAATATTGAGCGGAGTAATGGTTATTTGATCCCATCCAAGAATACCACATGCTCTAAGTGTTGTTTTGGTCCAAGGTATTGAGGAAGATCAAAGGACCAAATGTTGAAGTGAAAGGGTTTCTCAGCAATACTTCTATGTGAAGTATATTTTATGTTGCAGGGGCTATGATTATGATATGATTTGAAATATTTTGTACACCTTGGATACAATGTTGGATCAGGATCTTGAGACCTGAAATGACTTATCATTGTATGATCTGATATTGGTTGGGCTAGATCTGATTGCTTACGCATGTTTTATTCTTTAAATGTCATGATCTAGGTATGTCTGAAGTATGGAATAGAAACAAAGTTTTAAGTTAATTTTTGTAGATCTATATGCCGGTTTGCCTTGGTAAAGTCATGTATACATGCAAGTTCGACTCTTCCAAGTAGTGTATACAAAAGAGAAGCCTATAATTTAGAAATAACTGATCTCTCTAATCACTGTTGTTGTTTTACAGTTGTCTGTCAATGAAGTCTTCTTAGATCTGAAAGTAGAAATGAATGCATAAGGAGTTTTTGTCTGATTGATTGATTTATTAATTGAGAAGGGTTATCTTTACTGTTGACTATCTGGATCTCTATAAATTTATAGTAGATTTTCAGAGTATAACGGGTTGGTACATATTTGATTCAGTAGTTTGAAAGGTATACAAAGGTATTGTTACAGGAAGTAGCATATACACGTAGGTTGGGTTCATTAAAGTGGCGTATACGTTTTGATGTATGATTTTTGTGGTTGTAGCTGGTTCTGAATGATGATGCAAGTTTCTGGGTTTAGCATAGTGTTCTGGTGACAGTGATTTAACTGCTCAGATTGACCGGTTGTTAAATGATGCAGTTATTATTATAGAGTTTGAGCTTCAAAGTTTCTAATGGGTCCAGTGTAAAAATTTGATGAAACGAGGCCTTCATATTGTGTTATTGTGTACCAGGAGCATCCAGTCTGAAAATTTATGAAACATGGTCCCTAGAGGAAGAAAGAAGGTCATAGCCTTTTGTAGACCGATGCCTATGTACTAGTAAACATATTGTCTAGTACAAGAGCTAGGGGGTTGTAGCTCCCTTCCAGTAGAAGCTAGAAAATGAGAGAATGTTGTAGCCTTCTGAAGGTGGGTGCATGCATAATGGTATGAGTCTGCACCAATAAAATATTGTAAACTGATTTTCTTTATATTAAGAAGACAGACATAGCAACAGGAGGTGGTTTTTCTCCCGCATTGGTTTTCAAACCTAAATCTTGGTGTTCATGTGTGTGTGATGGTTTATTCTATTATTACTGCACATAGTTACTTTATAATAAGATATTGATGCACTAATTTAATATCAACACATGATAAATTAACTAAATCATAAGTTCTCTCGGTATATGTTGGTTTCTTTAATCACAGTAGCATGCACACACAAGTTCACTTCACTGAAGTATCATATATAAATCTGATTCGGAAATGAAATATTATTGAATTGTAAACACTGATTCACCCCCCCTCTCAGTATTATTTCCAAAAATTGGTATCAGAGCAGGTCCTTTAGAAGAAGCTTGATCGCTTGAAGGGAGATCTTTCAAGATGAATAATCACGAAGGCATGGGATCTATCAAACCACCAATCTTCAATGGGAACAACTTGGTATATTGGAAAATAAGAACCAGAGCCTATATTCAGTTGCTTGGAGCCGATGTTTGGGAAATTATGGAAGGAGGATACCAATTTCCAGCAACAATACCTACAGATATAACAGGTACGAAGTTATAAGAAACAAATGCCAAAGAATTAAATACTTTATTGGGAATTTTGTCAGAATCAAAATTCATCAAAGTCATGCAACTCAAGACAGCCAAAGAGATATGGGACAAAAGCATTCAGTGCTATGAAGGAGACTCCCAGGTAAAACGAGCTAAGCTCCAAGCTCTTAGAATTTAGTGTGAAACTCTTAAGATGCATAGTGATGAAAGTATTTCTAGATAATTTTTACGTGTAGATGAGATTGTTAATTATATGATTAATTTGGGTGAAGAGATAAAGGAGGCTACTTTAGTAGAGAAAACTTTGAGATCCTTTCCTTCTAAATTTGAGTCAAAAGTATCTGTCATAGAAGAAAAGTAGGATCTTCAATCTATTACTGTGGTTCAACTTCAGGGAATTCTAACTTCCTTTGAAATGAGGAAAGGAGGTCCATCAGATATGAGAGAATTTTATTTCAAAGCTTCAACTAAAGGAAAAGAAAAGGAAGAGCACATTGAATTAGGATATTTCAGAAGAAGATGAGGTAAGCATTGTCAAAAAGCTTCAACGGGGCTCCAAAAGATTCAGAGGTAAGCTGCCATTCAAATGCTTTGCTTGTGGTATAGTTGGTCATTATGCTACAAAATGTCCTCATAAAGATAATCATGAAAAAGGAAAGGAATCTGCAAAAGGCTATAGAAAACAGGTTGCTTATAGAAGAAGTTACTATACTCATGAAGATAGTGATGGATTATCTAATAATGATGAAAATGAAACTGAACAAGATTATAAACTAATTGTGGCTTATGACAATGATGATTTTTTGGATGCCTTAGAAGAGGAATACTTTCTTGAAGAAATCACTAAACTCAAAATCTGTTTGGAAGAAAAGAATATGATCATAGGCATGTTGACACATCAACTCACTGAAAGAGAAAAGCATAATAAAAAACTAGAATGTGAAGTTTTGGGTCTAAGAAAAGAACTTGAGAAGAAAAAATATCTTAATATTAGATTTGCTAAAGGATCATAAACTTTAAATGAAATCATCAAGGTTCAACATTCTCCTCTTATAAAGACAGGTCTTGGATATACTGAAGAATCAACAGAATCACAAAAGCCATCAGCCTCCACCAGAAGCTATCTTCATGCATCAAAGACCAGTTAACAATTTGTCAATCGTTAGAAAAAGCCTAAAAGTAATCATTAGGTAAATCATGCTCAATTTAATCCAAGGATGAACATCAATAGAAGCATCAACCAAAAGGTAAACAATACCAAAAGATTCTATGATCACAAAAACTTCTTTAATGGACAATGTTTTTTATGCCATAACTTTTGGCATAAGGCTACTTAATGTCTTACAAAACTATCAGGACTAGAGAAGCACGAAATTAGAGGGGCGTAACAGGAATCGAGAAAATTTCTTATAATAACTTTTCTCTTCTTGAAGATTAAATTGAATGTTCGTTTTGTAATAACTTTGGTCATGAAGAATCTGAATGCAGGAGAAAATTTTGGCCAACACTTCAAAAGGAGAAAACATCATCAAATTCCAGGGTATGGAGAAAGAAGGAATTTCAATCAGAAAGATATGGCATAGCTCTATTTACAGAAGGACAAGAAAATCAGTGGTACATTGACAACAAATGCTCTAAACACATGACATGTGATAAAGAGAAACTTCATTCATATAATTATTTAGAAAAAGAAAAGAATGTCTCATTTGGAAATGACACACCAACTGTCATTAAAGGTAAAGGTTCTGTTTATTTGAAAGAAAAGTTTAAAGCTGAAAATGTCATGTATGTTGATGGTTTAAAACATAACTTGTTGAGTGTCAGTCAAATGTGTGATCAGGGAAATGAATTTGTGTTTCGATCAAACGAATGTGTTTTTTGTGAGCTTGATACAGGAGTGACCATAATCAAAGGTAAAAGAACTTCAAAAAATCTATACATAATGAAAGGAGGACAAAAAACATGCTATCTAAGAAAAACATATGAAAACTGGTTATGGCACAGAAGATTGGGGCATCTAAGCTTTTCTCAAATAAGAAAAGCATGTAGGCTCAAGGCGGTTCATGATCTTCCATATATTAGCATCCCAGAAAATACCATATGCAAACCATGTCAAGTCGGTAAGAAAACCAGAGTTCATTTCAGTGAAAAGAAGGATCAGCGAGTAAGCCTCTCGAACTCATCCATACTGATTTGTGTGGAAAAACAAGGAAAAAGTCACATCGTGGAGAATAATACTTTATTTTATTTATTAATGATTTCTCGAGAATGTGTTGGATAGGTCTACTAAAGCATAAAGATGAAGCATTTGAAAAGTTTAAAGCCTTCAAAGCTTTAGTTGAAAATGAATCAGATCGAAAAATCAAATGTCTTAGATCTGACCGAGCGGGAGAATTCATATCAGATGATTTTTTTTTATTTTTGAGAACAACATGGAATAAAAAGGCAGCTCTCTATTTCCATAACTCCTCAACAAAATGGTGTAGTGGAAAGAATGAACATAAAAGTTCAACAAATGGCTTAGGCTATGCTTGATGAATCTGGAACTCCCGCGACCTTCTGGGGTGAAGCTGCATTTACTGCCATGACTATTCTCAACAAAGTTAATTTTTGGGTAAATAGTGATCAAACTCCATATGAACTTTGGTATGGTAAGCCTCCTACTGTAAAACACTTTAGAGTTTTTGGAAGAAAATCTTTCATCCAAAAGACTGATGAAAAGCTTGGTAAGTTTGAACTGAGAGTAGACGAAGGAATTCTTCTTGGTTATTCATCCAAAAGTAAAGGATAAGAATGTTATAACAAGAGACTTTACAAAAGCGTTGAATCCATTGATGTAGTAATTGATGAAGCATGCAGAAATATGGAACAGACAAAGGATGATGACAATGATTAAGACGGTGGATTCTTTCCTATATCAAATCAAAATGATATAGAGGAAGAAACCAATGAATCATCAGAAGAAGATACAACTGACAGGGAAAAGACTCCATCCAGGTATGTTCAAAAGAGCCATCTAGAATCTCAAATCCTAGGAGAAAAAGGGTCTAGAGTACAGACAAGAAGAACTCTTGCAGGAACTTCCAGTTATCTAGCATTACTATCCTCCATAGAACTGCATAATGTTAATGAAGACAACAAAGATGAATGTTGGGTTAAGGCAATGAATGAAGAACTTGACCAAATTGAAAAGAATGATACTTGGGAACTAGTTCCTAGACCTCTTGATAAAAATGTTATAGGAACAAGATGGATATTCAAGAATAAATTAAATGAAAATGGATAGGTTATTAGAAACAAAGCAAGACTTGTATGTAAAGGGTATGCTCAACAAGAAGGTATAGACTTTGAAGAAACATTTGCAACTATTTCCAGACTTGAAGCCATAAGAATGTTTCTTGCTCTTTCACGTTTTCGGAAATTCAAAGTGTATCAAATGGATGTAAAAGTTGGTGATACTTGGGAACTAGTTCCTAGACCTCTTGATAAAAATGTTATAGGAACAAGATGGATATTCAAGAATAAATTGAATGAAAATGGATAGGTTATTAGAAACAAAGCAATAATTTTATGTAAAGGGTATGCTCAACAAGAAGGTATAGACTTTGAAGAAACATTTGCACCTATTTCGAGACTTGAAACAATAAGAATGTTTCTTGATCTTTCAAGTTTTCATAAATTAAGTGTATCGAATGGATGTAAAAGTTTCTTTTATTAATGGAGAGTTAGAATAAGAAGTCTATATTGAACAACTAGAAGGATTCATTCTAGGAAATGATGCAAAGTTTGTATGAAAGCTCAAAAAGGTTCTTTATGGACTAAAACAAGCTCCAAGGGCTTGGTATTATCGCCTTGACGAAGATCTACAACAACAAGGGTTCACAAAAGGATATGCGGACATCAACTTATACACCAAGATTGAGAATGATAAACTACTAATTTTTGTTGTTCATGTTGACGATATCATCTTTGGCAGCAATGGAGGATCTATGAGTTAAAGCTTTGCTTCGATTATGCAACAATAATTTGAAATGTCCTTACTTGGTGAGCTTACTTATTTTCTTGGTCTACAAGTACAACAAACAAAAGATGGTATTTTTCTTTCACAAACCAAACATCTCAAGCATATCCTAAAAAAATACGAAATGGAAGATTCTAAACTAGTATGTACTCGAATGGTAACAGGATGTAGTCTTATCTCTAATGATGAACAACCTACAGTGAATCAACCTTCCAACAAATCTATGATTGAAATTCTACTCTATCTAACAAGTATCAGACCTGATATCATGCATGCAGCAGGAATTGTTGGAAGGTTCCAAGCAAATACAAAGGAATCACATCTTTAGGCTATAAAAAGAATATTCAAATATCTTCAGGGAACTCAAGACTTTGGTCTATGGTATCCTAAAGAAACAGATCTTACTCTTCATGCATATACAGATGTAGATTCGGCAGGAAATGTTGATGATCGAAAAAGCACCAGTGGAGGTGCATTCTATATGGGATCACGGTTAGTATCTTGGTTCAGCAAGAAACAAAGTTTGATTGCCTTATCTACAGCTGAAGTGGAATATGTGGCTATTGCATCTTGCTGCACACGACTACTCTAGATGATGCAAAAATTGCAAGACATTAAAATCACATGTTCTCCACCCATCTCCATTTTATGTGATAATACAAGTGCCATTAGTATTTTGAAAAATCATGTCATGCACTCCAAGACCAAGCACATACCCATTAAGTACCATTTTATATGAGAACAAGTTCTTGAACAAAAGGTTAAATTGGAGTATGTTCCCTCCAAAGAACAGGTTGCTGATATATTTACCAAATCACTTCCTAGAGAAACATTTGAATATCTTAGACAAACGTTGGGAGTAGTTTCTGCATCATCCTGTTGTTAAATCTAGTTTCCAGAAGAAGGTTGCTATAAGCGGGTTTCATGAAGGATAGTTGTCTATGTACGCGAGTTTCTGTGGTTGAAGGTGTTATCACTCAGGTTGTTCCCTGCTTCCTAAAGGGAATACGGCCGAGGTAACCACTGACCAATCTTTTAGCCACAGGTTCTAGCCTACCTGCAGCCAGAGAGGGCTCTCTCTTTATATTTTAGCTTTGTTGATGAACGTTTTAGGCTAGTTATGGTGTACTGTTTTGTTTGAATTTGGTGGGTTGGTGAATTCAGATAGAACTGAGATACAGATCATAGGACAGTTTGTTGCATTGGGCAATGGAGTTGAGGTAATTTGTGCTGCTGAAAGTAGATTTGTGAAGACAGAATGTTGCTGCAGAGCCAGATAGGCATATGTGAAGCAATTTTATCAGATTTTTGATGAAATTATGGAATTAGTGAGTGAAAGGCAGTTAAGAATCTTTCACTATGCTAACAGAGAAAAATGAAATTATTTCTTAAGAGCAGTTAAGAATTCTTAAACAATTTTCACCATGACAGAATTAGTTTATACATGAGCAATCAAGAATTCATATCCATGGCTAATCTAGAAGAAAACATATTTAGAAATAGAGATTGAACATAGGGTGTTTCAAAACAAATCCTAAGCTATTCTTTTTCTCTACTTGCTAAGATTGTGAAAACATAAGAATTATGGAATACACAGAAAATACATACACAATTAAGGGAAACTTATTGCTTCAGCAAATGACACAGGAATTCTGCAACTAAACAGAGCTATTCATATCCATCTTCAGACAGCATAAGAACCAAAAATCTCCATCAGCAATTTGTATTATCAAAAAGTGTCTCCAGAATACAATAGAGCTCTTCCGAAAGAATTACACTACAACCAACCCTCAGTACGTTATCTAAGGGGATATATATACAAAAGTAGGGTACAAAATATCTCAGTAGAGAGTTATTGTGCAATAAATTGCACCACCAACTCTCTTACAAAAAGTAAATGAAAACAGAAGGAACATATATGTTTTTTTCTGATAGAAAAATAGTGTGTCAGAGTCTGACATGGGTGCTCAGTCTGATATTGATGATTACTGTATGATGATATGCTTTGCTCATTGATTTTTGTTTGACTGATGAAGATGCCTTGATGAATGGTTTGTTGAAAATGCATAGGTAGCATAGGTTCAAGGGAGCATTAGCCTTCACAAACATTTTGCATTGTTGGCACTATGGTTGTTGATTTCACCTACGGTTTCAGATATTCATTGTTGCATAGGTCATGTAAATATCTAGGGTGTAGTATGTCACATTATATCATAGTTTATCTTCGAATGAGTCCTATTGGACAGATGATGTAATTTGTTTCCCCACTATGCATGGGAAGGATGATGTAATAATTGTTATATTTCAGCCATGTATAAACAATGATATATCCCCACTTGGTTGGGTGGATGAGTCAAATTTGGTGTATCCCCACTTGGTTGGGTGATTGATGTATGTATGAGTCATTAGTGATAGGAAGGCCATACTCACATAGTTGAGTTATAGAGTCATGTTATTATTTTGAAAAATATCTTTGCAAACTCTACATGTACTCAGGGGGAGCATGGAAAAGATCGTGTATCTCAAAGGGAGAATATCTTGGTCTACCCTTTACCCTTGATGTCAAAGGGGTAGAGTATTTTGGTGTTGCTTGACATCTCTAACAGTTTCTATAGCTTGTAGTATTCAACAACAATATGGTTGCCATCAAGTCTAAAGAGGAAGATTGTCGACATTATGATATGAGTGTTGTCCTTGATGGCAACTCACTCACAGGTTAGTTTAGATTTGATAAAAGGAAACTCATAGTGTAACAGGTCAATTCAGAGGTAACAGGGCATTGGTACACGAGAACAAGAAGTTGGAACAAAGGTCTATTGGTCATAATCAAGAAGTTGAAGGAAAAGGATGTTTTCAGGTAATTTAAGTTGTATACACATGTTCACCTTTTCAAAGCAGCGTATACACGCAGGTTCATAGAACAAAAAGAGCGTATACGTATGAATGCACTTTCATAAGAGGAACAACGTGTCTGGATTGGAAAATCAAGGAAATTCAAGTTTAAAGAATACCAAGGGTCAGAACCATGGTATTTTCCCACAATATTGAGCAGAGTAATGGTTATTTGATCATGTCCAAGAATACCACATGCTCTAAGTGTTTTTTTGGTTTGAGGTATTAAGGAAGGCCAAAAACTATATAAGGAGGAGAAGATCAAAGGACCAAGTGTGCAAGTGAAAGGGTTTCTCAGGAACACTACTATCTGAAGTATATTTTATGTTGCATGGGTTATGATTATGATATGATCTGAAATATTTTGGGCACCTTGGATACAATGTTGGATCAGGATCATGAGACCTAAAATGCCTTATCATTGTATGATCTGATATTGGTTGGGCTAGATCTAATTTTTTACACATGTTTTATTCCTTAAATTTCATGATCTAGGTATGTCTGAAGTCTAGAATAGCAACAAAGTTGTAAGTTAAATTTTGTAGATCTATATGTTGGTTCGCCTTGGTAAAGGCACGCAGACACGTAGGTTTGACTCTTCCAAGTAGTGTATACGAAAGAAAATCCTGTTGTTTAGAAATAACTGATCTATCTAATCAGTTCGGTTGTTTTACTATTGTTTATCAATGAAGTATTCTTAGATATGAAAGTAAAACTAAATGCATAAGGAGTTTGTGTCTGATTGATTGATTGATTAAGTGAGAAGGGTTATCCTTGCTGCTAACTATCTGGATCTCTATAAATTGATAGTACATGTTTAGAATATAACTGGTTGGTACATATTTGATTCAAAAGTTTGCATGATTTAGTAGTTTGAAAGGTATATGCAAGTATTGTTACAGGAAGTAGCATATACATGCAGGTTGGGTTCAGTAAAGTAGCGTATACATTCTGATGTATGATTTTTGAGGTTGCAGCTGGTTCTGAATGATGATGCAGGTTTTAGTGTTCAACACAATGTTCTAGTGATAGTGATCTGACTACTCAAATTAACTAGTTGTTAATTGATGCAGTTATTATTATAGAGTTTGAGATTCAAAGCTTCTGATGGGTCTAGTGTGAAAATTTGATGAAAAGAGGCCTTCATATTGTGTTGTTATGTACCAGTAGCATCTAGTTTGAAAATTAATGAAACATGGTCCCTGGAGGAAGAAAGAAGGTCATAGCCTTCTGTAGGCCAGCGCCTACATACTAGTAAACATATCAGCTAGTACAAGAGCTAGGGGGTTGTAGCTCGCTTCCAGTAGAAGCTTGAAAACTGGAGAAGGTTGTAGCCTTCTTCATGTATGTGCCTACGTACTAGTATGATTCTGTACCCGTACAGGATTGTAAACCGATTTTCTTTATATTAAGAAGACAGAGATGACAATAATGGGTGGTTTTTCTCCCGCATTGGGTTTCCACCTTAAATCTTGGTGTTCATGTGTGTGCGACGGTTTATTATGTTATTACTGCACATAATTATTGTATAATAAGATACTGATGCACTGATTTAAGATCAATACATGATAAATTAACTAAACCATAAGTTCTCTGGGTATACGCTGGTTCCTTTAATCACAGTAGCATGCACATGCAAGTTCATTGAAGTAGTGTATATAAATCTGATTGGGAAATGAAAGATTATTGAATTGTAAATATTGATTCACCCCCCTCTTAGCATTATTTCCAACAAGTTTTGCTAATCCTTGAAGGATTGTATGGTTAATATGTTTACATCAACTTGGGATTAAGAGGTAGTAGTACAAAGAGATAACCTAATGTTCCTACGAATGATGAAGATCACTTTCATGTCTAAACAAAGCTATGACTAATCTCTAATTTTATTGGCTAAATATAATTCCTTTGTTGATGATTACTAGAGGAAATGTATATGAAAGCTTGATGGACCAAACACTATCACAGTCTGGCTCTAGTACATTTAGGAAGGTCAAAGCTCGATTTCATGAGGATACAAAGAAGAGGATGAGCCATGTAGCTACTTGAATATTTCTATGAAGGACTACTAGTTGTTGTATTAATGAAGACACTATAAAAATATTCCCAATTGAAAGGAAGTAAAACAATATTTTATATGCTTTAGAAGGAACAAGAAGTCTCCTTAGATGTTTGAGAAGGAGCAAGGATCTACTTTCCAATCAAGAAGGAATGAGGATCCCCTCTCTAGGTTGAGAAGGAGTGATGTTAAAGACATCATATTCTCCATGTGTCATGCATTAGACTAGGACTAATAGTCATAAGTATTAGTGAAAGAATTAGGAAGGCGAATGGAGGATTGAATATGCATCTAAGATTAATACTCCTTGAGGATATAGAATCCAAGATAGGATGTAGTTTTGTTGAATGAAACTCTTTGAGGATTGGATAGGTATCCAAGACAAGACTGGCCAAAGAGATCGATATTATTTTAAGTTTTAGAACATAGGATAAGAATATCCTTAAAAGGACATACCTAGTGAATATACGGATGGGGTATGTCCCTTTAGAGGTAGTGTGGTGTCTCACGTAAAGCTTCCTAGCATTATTCTATAAGATAAATAAATCTTGTCAACTTAAAGCCTTGCTATGTCAAAAATGTTGCTATGAACTTGATGCTTAAATATGGCTTACCGATACGACTCTTCTTATGAGAACTCTTTGGTTTGAGAAAAATCATGTACCAGTTGTACAATTATGAATGCCTCCCTAGTTACAAGGGAGTGTTGGACTAGTCTCGATCTTCATAACTGTCATTGTACACATTGTTAGTTTTTGTAGCATCAGATGTGTTCTAACCAAAAAATTTGGTGGAGAAGCTAGAATACATGTATTCTACCAAACCTAGAAATTGTTTATGGAAATTACACATAGAGATGACCTAATTAAAATAATTAATCATTTTTTAATGTTTCCTAAGTCTAAACTTAGGGAATATGATTAATTAGAGAGTATTAATTAGGTCATGGTGAGAATCTTCTAGAAGAAGACATGGACCGAGTTCTAGTTAATCTTAGCCATCTATTATGTTTTAATCTTGGTCGTTCATGCCTCAATGAGAGATTATAAGAAGAAACTTGATGGGGGTTGGGAAACACACTTGAGCCACCAATAGTTTGATTTCATTGGTAGATCAAACTCCAGAGTAGAAGCACTGAGTTGCCGAAGAGAGAGCTAGTGAGATCAAAGCAGTGAGAGAGGGGTAGGGATAGTAAGGCCAGAGGAATATTTTCCTGTTCCGATGAGTGTGTTGCAGAGAGGTAGTGAGTGCCACACAGCGGCAATGCAGAGCCACATAGAGGCAGTGCAGTGCTTCATAGGGGATTCTGTATTTTGTTGGGGAGAAGCAATGATTCAATGCCAGAAGCTGGAGTGGGAGCCTAGAGGCTAGGAGAGTCCATTTACTAGTTATCAACTGACCAAATAGTGTGAGAGAAGTAGTTCTGAGTTGTGGGACACATTACTGCATAGGCTGACACAAGGACTACACAGAGGTAGTAGAGAGAATCTCATCTTGAGCCAAGGTTAGTGTTGGATCGCTAGTGGGAGTGATATTTTTCTCACCAGATTTATTGTCAGTCATTGCTCTATATGGATTTCTAGATTTGAGCATCCATAGTTTTGTACTCATATTTACCACTACATAATATTAAAATCCTCAGTTTGTACACCGATTTTCCCGAGTTGGGTTTTTTTGGGGACTTAGTCCAAAAATAAGAATGTATTTGTGTGTGTGTGCATCTATGCTTCCAACATTTTTTTTTATTTTGAAGTATTTAGTTTTTGAAGGCAGCAATATATTAGTTTCGATATTTACCATAGAACAAAGTAATAATTTGTTCAATTTATTTAGCAAATAGAGGAAACTTAATCAGTTTTTGCAGTAGGATTCAAGGTTTTCCGAATGTTCACATGGTATCAGAGTGCAGATAGAAGCTGGAGAGCCAAGTAGCAGAAAGGAAGAGGAAATTCGAAACTCTATATAGGTAGTAGTTCGAAACCCTCAGTGGAAGCGCATTTCCTTCGACCAATAGGATCTGTTTTTCAGGAATCTTTTAATTCTCTGAGAGAGTCAACAAAGAATAAAATTTTCAAGATCAAAGATTACTAGAGGAAGTGGGAGCAGTAACAATTTCCTTGCAGAGCAGATCATTAGCTGGGATGTAGTTATTTTGTGATAGTTTGCTAATGCAAAATAATGTCATGAGGAAGGAAGAGCGCACACTAAGGGAATTATTTTATTATGGAACATCTAGTCCACAAGTTTGATTTTTCCCAGCATAGTAGTAGTAGTTGAGAGCAGTTTTTCCCACTCCAGTAAGGAGTCCGTATAGCCAGTTAGCATCTACAGAGGAGAAGAGGAAGAATCCTACTCTTTGCAGAGATGGCATCAGCAGGGCTGAGAGATCAGGATCGGTTGGAAGGAGCCTCCAACTATCTCATCTGGAAGGTAAGAATTTCCTATCTTCTAGATGATTACGATCTCAAAACTTACATTGATAGCATGGTAGTTGTATCGAAATATGCAAATACACTGAAGGCCTATAATAAGTAGATGGAAAAATCAAAGAGGCTAATTCTTGACGAGGTTTGAGATTATGTAGTGTCTCACATAGATGGCAAAGATACTTCCCGAAAAATGTGGAAGGCTCTTGCTAGGCTATATGAGGGATCATCCGAGAAATGAAATATGTACCTTGAGGAGAAGTTGAGATGTACCAGGATACAAAAAGGGGAGCACATAGACCCCTTACTATACTTTAGGATGTCCGACGTGAGTTTTTTGCAGTAGGGTCAGTGCCCCAACCTACAAAATTGGTGTGGTTGGCTCTCAACGTCGTTTCCAAAGAATAACAAGTCTTTGTCTAGAGTATTTTGGGAAGAGACAAGTTGCCATATTGGGATCAAATGTGGGCTAATATGCAGGAGGAGGAGATAAGGTGTGATTTAGTGAATGGAACCATTAGTGGAAACAACAGTAGTAGTGGGACGAACCAAGTGAAGGAAACGAAGAATGTGGCCCTCGCATCAAAGGGTCAGTGGGAGTAGCACAAAAGGAAGAAGGACCTTTCCAATGTCAAATGCTTCAGATGTGGTGAGCTTGGCCACTGCAGCATTCAATATCCTCTCAAAAAGAGGGACAAAGAGAAGAAGTAGGAATAGTAGGATGCATCTGCAGAGATTGAAAAGATATCCTCTAGATTGGAGGAAGAGTTTTCCATGATCATTGATATACCTCCAGGAGTGAGGCGGGGTGATTTGGTTTTGTAGCCCCAGAGAACTAAAGGATGGGTAGGATTCTTAAGGAGGTCCACTTCATGAATCAATACATCACTATGTGAGCCCATAACATGAAGTGGTAAGATGGACTAGTGGTAGTTGGTGTAGTCAGGTGCTAGAGTGATAGATGGAGTAGCTAGTAGCAGACTAAGACTGAGAAACACAGAGTAGAGTTTGAAGTAGTGCAGTTGGCACAATGCGGAGTTAGAAGCAACGCAGAGGCTTTAATGAGAGCATAGAGTCTAGAAGTAGTTAGGACTTGGGTGACAGATGCATCACACTGACCACATTTGGTTCACTATGTTGGATATTTCTCAGTTGTAGATGTCACAGTTGCAACAACAACATATGAGAGGGAGTTGCATTACAGATGCAGTAGTTTACAATAATTCAGCAGGTTCAGTAGCAGCACAGATGCAACTCATATCGGAGTTGCGTAGTAGTGATAGGTAGATAAGCCAAACATTGATAGCATGACAGAAGGTGGTGCAGAGATAGGGTGTTACTTTAGTTGGTTGCAGAGCTAGAACACATTCCTCACTAAGAGGGAGTGTTATTTTTTTTAGCATCAGATGTGTCTTACCCATGAAATTTGGTGGAAAGGCTAGAATACATGTATTCTCCAAAACCCATAAATCGTTTCTGGAAATTCAACCTAGAGATGACTTAATTAAAATAATTAATCATTTTTTAATGTTTCCTAAGTCTAAACTTAGGGAATATGATTAATTAAAGGGTATTAATTAAGTCATGGTGAGAATATTCTAGAAGAGGACATGGAACAAGTTCTAGTTAATCTTCGCCATTGATTACGTTTTAATCTTGGCCATTGAGATCTCAACAAGAGATTATAAGAAGAAACTCGACAGGGGTTGGAGAATAAACTTGAGCCATGAATAGTTTGATTTTACTGGCATATCGAGCTCTAGAGTAGTAGCACTGAGTTGCTAGAGAGAGAGCTAGTGAGCTCGAAGAAGTGACATAGGGGAAAGGATAGTAAGGCTGAAAGAAGATTTCCCTATTCCAATGAGTGCATTGTAGAGATGTAGTGAGTGCCACAGAGAGGTAGCACAATGCCAAGCAGAGGCAATGCAGTGCTTCAGAGGGGATTCCATATTTTTCTGGGGAGAAGCAGTGGTTTAGTGCTAGAAGCTGGATTAGGATCTTACAGGCCAGGAAATTCCATCTTCCAAATAGCATCTAATCAGATAGTGAGAGAGAAGAAGTTTCAAGTTGTAGGATAGTACTACTTAGGCTGACACAGGGACTATGTAGAGGTAGTAGAGAGAAACTCATCTTGAGCCAAGGCAAGTGTCAGATCGCTAGTGGGAATGAGATTTTTCTCACTAGATTTACTTTTAGTCATTTCTCTATATGGATTGCTAGATTTGAGCATCCATAGTTTTGTACTCAAATTTACTATTGCATAATATTAAAACCCTCAGTTCCTGCACCGATTTTCCCGAGTTGGGGTTTTTTGGGGACTTAGTAAAAAAATAACAGTGTATTTATGTGTGCATGCATCTATTCTTCCAACATTTTTCTTTCTTCGGTAGTATTTATTTTGTGAAGGCTATAGTGTATTCATTTCGATATTTACCGTAGAAAAAAATAAATAATCTGTTCATTTTATTTGTTCATTTCGAATTTTCACTCATGTCATTATGTATATCTTATGTTACAAGAAAAGGAAGAAAGAAAAATATTATCTTTAAGCATGGGTTTCATGCTCTATTTGTATTGGCCATCTAGGTCAAGCATGCATTTAATGATCCTATGGTTTGTCTAGTCAAAATAATATTTTTCTTGAAGAGCCTTTTTCATTTGTATCAGACCCTAATGGGCATGTTGTAACATGTAAGAGATAATATTTTAGGTCTAGACAGTCAAAATAAGCCTCCAATCACAAGTCGTCCCTACCAATGAGAAGTCAACCTAGAAAGGGCCTTTTTATTATTAAAAAATAAGAACAAACCCTAAACAACCAAAACCCTAACCCAAGGAGATGTAACACCAAGAGTTTATGGGCCCCGTTGGGGTTAGTTGGATAACCAACTTCCCAGGGTTGTGACTTGGTCATATTATCTCTGTTTGACACGTATGATACCTTGTTGGAAATATTTCTCCTAGGACTACAACAAAAAAGATGATTTTATCAAGAAAATGTTGGTGGTAGAATGCCAAAAAAAATTGTTTAGGGCCTCAAAATGGCTCCGAAAGTTTAGGACCTGAAAAACGGCTAAAAATAGTAAACTATGCTATAATTAAGGGAAATGAAAAACTGAAAGAGATAGTTGTGGGGGTCTAAGTGGGATAGGTTGGTGGCCACCAACATCCAACTGGATCATTCCTCCCCCCTTATCAAGCAATGGTCCCCATTGCGTTGAGTGCCTCCATGAGATGGGGAAACTTCTGTTGAACTTGGTCCCTATTGAGTTGTTCTGCAATATCAAATGTGTCCAGTAATGTTTTGAAGCATGGTTGAGGGCGGTCCACTTTGAACACTTGGTGAAATCCAAATATTGGGGGAATGTTGTGCTCCAAAGCATTGTTTCCCGTAGCCTTGGTAATGGTGTAAAGACCATATTGGAGTGGTTTGAGCTTCCGATGGGATCTTGTAAGGCGTTCTTTCTGCAAATGCAACCATACTTTGTTGCCCATCTGAAAATTGTGTGGCACCCAATGTTGACCATCTCGCTACTTGTACTTGGCATTTTTCACAAGGGAGAGATGATATATTGGCCTGTTGGGTAGAGGTGATCCAGGAGTTAGATCGAACGAATGCTTGATCTGACAGTGTAACAATACCCCTGTCGGTGAGGACAAGATTTCCTTGTATCCTTTTATGATCGTATCCACCTACTTCTACTGCATGGAGGAACCCTTCCTAGGGGCCATGGATGTGGCTATGATCTTCCCCTTACTTTGAGAGTGAACCAGAAATAAAATAAATTTCCTAGTCTGACAGATGATCTTATTACCTTTCTTAGCAGAGATCAAAGAAGTGGTTGTAGGTTGGTCTACCTTCAGTATCTTGTATAATGTATTACACAAAGAAATAATCACATCAAGAGGCCTTGACTCATACACATCATGTCACTTCCACAAGTATGATTGGCCTAATAATACATCACAAACATCAAGAGGTGCAACATCACACAATACCTCATCTGTGAAGGGCTTGATGCTGTAGGGAAGGCGCATTGCTGGCGGACTCGGAGATCTCGTTGTTGGTGAAGCCACCTGATGTTATACAGTTGCAGGTGTGGTATGGTCGGTAGTCCTAGCCGCCTCATGACCTCTGCTGAAATGAGGTTCTTTTGGCTCCCACTGTCAACAATGAATTGCACTGGCAAACCCTTCACCCACATTTGTGAGTGGAAAAGATGCTCCCCTTCCTTTGGATCTTCGAGCTCATTCTTCTGGATCTTAGTGGTGGAAACCGTGGCACTGGGCTCTACGTCAATGATTTGCTTCCCTTTGTCATTCCTCTTGTTGGGTTTTGACTTAGGGTCAGAACATGTATTTGATTCTGAAGCCTTCAGCTCGACCACTAGCGACTGCTTGGTTTGACACTCACTTGTGTTGTGAATGGGGCTATTACAGAACTCGCACCACTTTCCTGTCTCCTTATTTGACTTCATGGTGTTGTTATTTTCTTGTGGCTTTGGCAAGTTGTCTTGGGTCACACAGTCTTGGCTTTGTCCCTGGTTTTGCGGTTTGGGGAAACCTTTCCCTTGCTTTAGATTCGTGGATCCAAAGTCTTGCTTCTTCTGTTTAAACTTCTTCTTGATCTTGACAGCATATTGGTACGTTGTGCTGAGCGAGGAGATGTCCAAGAACTCCATCTTGTCCTGGATGTACCTATGTAGGTAGCCGCGATATTTGAGTAGCAAATTCCGCTCAGAATCCTTGATACCCAAATTTATGCGGAGGGTATGAAAAATGTTGGTAAAATCTGGCATGTCTTGGTCCCTTCCCTGCCGCAGCGTGGTCCACTTTATGTATTTATCCTCATAGCTTCCGACATGGTAGTACTGCTCCTTGATGGCATCCTAGAATGCATTCCAAGTGGGTGTGATTGAAAATAGTAAGTTTGTACTTTCATCCTTCTTCTCGCAGTAGGTTTCCCACCAGTCCTTGACGTGGGGGCGACTTTGAGAAGAGTGAAAGTAATATTTTCCTTGCTGGAAAAATCATGAACAAAAAAATACCCTTCTAGCAGATTTAACTATTTATCTATGACACTTGCATCTATCTGACCCTCGAATATGGGGATTTCAAAGTTAATTTATACCTAAAAGGTTCTGGTGTTTCTAGAGTAGCTGCTGGAAGTAGATGTGGTGCCCTTTGGGTAGGTGTTGAAGGATTTGGGCAAAGTTGTCCATCATCACATTCCTTTCTTGCTTGAGGGCTTCGCCGAGCAAGATTTTGATTGGATCTCCTACCCCCTCATCTTTCTTTTCATCCGCTATGGGAGGTCGTCGGGATTTTCAAGGCTAACCTTGTAAAGGTTCAACTAGATCGAAACCTAAATCCTTATATCCTAACCTCATTGGGTACGTGCAAAGAAAAACAGAGAAAAAGAAGACTGATTTGATACCACTGATCCAAATTTAAAAAGGAATGCAACAAATTACAGATATAACCATAAATATAGAGATTTAGCAGAAATAACACTTCCTTTGATTAATGTCAAATAATGGGATATGTTTACAAATAGTATGGAAATGAGACTAACTCATCGATGGTAGCTTATCTCTGTGAAGAGATGTGGTGGCTACATTTCTATGAACTGTGTTACAATGAGGCTCAAGGTACTTTTTATTATTGAACAATAAGAGCAAACCATAAAAAACCAAAACCCTAACCCGAGGAGATGTAACACCAAGAGTTTATGGGCCCTGTTGGGATTAGTTGGACATCCAACTTCGTGGGGTCATGACTTGGTCATATTATCTTTATTTGACGTGCATGATACCCCGTTGGAAATATTTCTCCAAGGACTATGACGGAAAATATTATTTTATCGAAAACTTGTTGGCGGTAGATTGCCAAAGAAATGTTGTTTAGGGCCTCAAAACAACTTCGAAAGTTTAGGACCCAAAAAATTGCTAAAAATAGTAAATTATGATACAATTAAGGAAATTGAAAAATTGAAAGAGACAGTTGTGTGGGTCCAAGTAGGATAGGCGGGTGGCCACCAACATCCATTTGGATCATTTTGATAGTAGCATCCATATTGAAAATAGTAGATCCTAATAAAGAATTTGTTGTATATACAAATTCCTATTTAGAAGGCCTTATGGGAGTCCTAATGTGAGAGGGACATGTAATAGCTTATGAGTCATGAAAGTTAGAGGAGCACGAAAATCATTAGGGAAATTTTGAGGTCTAAAATGGGCATCTTAAGGAATATTATAAAATAATAGTGGAAATAATAAAATAATATTAGATTACATCATCAAATTTTAGAGGTAAAAAATAAAAAAACTATTTTTTAACTCGTATTTTCAACTTATCTCCCTGTGATTTTACTCAAATTTTTAGTAGGAGCATTTAGTTAATGTGGAATTTAATTCCTTGTCCAAGGAGTACCCATGTTGCATACTTTCGATGGACCCTGCTACATGAAAAATGAGAAAAACATGAAAAACATGATTGCAATCATGTTTGTCATGTATTTATCATTTTTCGTGTAGCAGGGTCCATCGAAAGTATGAAACATGGGTACTCCTTGGATGAGGAATTAGATTTTGCATCCAATGAGTGTTCCTGCTCGAAATTTGAGTAAAACCATAGGGAGATATGTTGAAAATATGAGTTGAAAGAATAGTTCTTTATTTTTTAATCTTTTTAACTTTTAACTCCAAAAATGGTGAATCATCCCCCATGGTTGACATCGTGATATTGAATCATATTGGTTCTTATAAATTTGATTCTAGATGTACATTTTTGTTTTGAGGCCCATTTTTTACCTCAAAATTTCTCTAATGAAATATGCAGTTTATGATTTAGAGTTGGTAATGGGCATCCATCCACTAAGAATGTGGAGGCACTACTTAGTCGGAAATTTTTTTACACTGATTACAGGTCACATAAGCTTGAAATATTGCTTCAATCAGCCGGAGATGAACACTTGAAAAGCTCGATGGATAGCATTATTAAGTGATTATGATTTTGAAATTAATCATATAAAAGGAAAAGAGAACATAGTGGTTGATGCATTGAGTCATAGTCTAAAACATTTATGTGAGGAACTAGTGAGCCGAAGTGAGACAAATCTTGCTGAAAGAATAAAAACATCATCCTTAGAATATCATAATTAAAATCTGATTTTTGAAAACTTGAAGGGTAAATCTATGAAAAAAGAACAACCAGAGTATGAAATTAATGAAAATGTATTATTTTTATAAAAAAATAGATGTTACATTCCAAATGATGAAGAAATCAAGAAAGTAATATTGAATCAATATCATAAAAGGCCATATGTTGCACACCCAGGGTATCAAAAAATGGTTTCTGCACTTAAGACGAAATGTTTCCTGGCCTGGGATGGAGGGATACTGCAGAATATTTGGCGAGATGCCAAGAATGTCAGTTATTAAAAGTAGAGCATAAGCATCTAGCAAGAGTGTTGAACCCTCTACGCATACCTGAATGGAAATGGGAAGTTATAATGTTTGATTTTATGACCAAATTACCTAGAACTCAAAAGAAACACAATTTAATCATGGTGGTGGTGGAAAATTTGACAAAAGCTACTCACTTCATTCCAGTACATTCCAATTTTAAGGTTGCACAGGTGGAATTTTTTTTTTTTGTGAAATAAGTATTTTGATTTCATGGCATACCCAAGGAAATAATATCATATAGGGATGCAATGTTAGCCTCAAAGTTTTGAAAAGTGTTGTTCACAGGAATTCATAACCCCTAAACTAATGGGAAAATAAAAAGAGTTAATCAAGTATTAGAAGGCATGTTATGTATGTATTTCACGAATTAGCCTACCTGGTGGTAGGATTATTTAAATCTAGTGGGATTTTCCTACAATAATGGGTATCAAGCATCTATTAAGATATGCCCATTCAAAGAATTGTATGGGAGGAAGTGTCATATTCCTTTGAATTGGTGTCATCAAGAGGAAAATCTTATGTTAGGACTAGATAAATTACAAGAAATGGTAGAGATGGTTAAAAGAATTAGATAGAATTTAAAAGTATCCTAGGATCATAAAAAAATTATGCAAATTTATGTTGGGAAAAATACTGAGAGGGGGGTAAATTAGTATTTTAAACTCACTTAAACTTTTGAATCTTTTATTCGTATTTATGTATGCTACTGTCATTCAGGAAACCATCATATGTACATGAATTTAGTATAGGAAAATAATGTATATCCATTTAATTAACTTTAGATATATTTCATCATTTGTTCATCTTTAACCAGTGAATCACCACTTCATTATTCATTACTTAACAATAATCATGAGCAGTAAGAAGCAGGTAGATCATCAACACAAAAGAAGCATATCAACACACATGAAAACCAGGGTTTTAGGTGGAAATCCAATGTGGGAGAAAACCACCACTATTGTCGTCTTTGTCTTCTTTCTTATTAAATAAAGAAATCTTGTTACAATCTTGTACTAGCGAAGTCTCTAGTACTCATGCACCCACCTGCAGAAGGCTATAACCTTATCTCATTCTCCAACACCCATTGGAAGGGATCTCGAACCCCTTGATCTCATTTACTGGCTCCTATCAGAAGGGAGCTCCTACCCCCTGAATAGATTTACCAACTACTACTAGAAGGAAGCTTCGACTCCCTCACTGAAGGCTCAAACCCTCAACACCTCTTGTGGACCATGTTTCATAACATTTCATATTGGATCCACCTAATTGAAAAAATCAAATTTGTAGGCCACCTTTCATCATATTTTCAGATTGGACCCACTTCCATCATTAAGCCCAAACTAAGTAACAATTATGAAACCAAATACTGAATCATCAATCAATCACTGAATCTCAATCAACCAATGCAATTAGATCAAACCAATAAGATCATACCAATTCACAGCCACTCAAAAAAATATCATACCATATATTGTTCATCACAGAAACAAAATGTTGTCACTACAGACCTTGATTAAACATACATCATAATGTATATGCTACTGTTATGAATCATACCCACATATGTACGTTCTTCCCTTGAATAAGATCTTTGTACATATCTCAAATCACTAACACCTGAATCTCAATCATTGTCACACTGAACCAATCACTAAATCACATACTGAATCGATCACAGATTACTCAACCAAATACAAATCACCATGCAATAGAATCATCACTAATCATCATTCTATTTAATAAAAAAATCAACCCAATTAGTATTGTCAAGCATAGATTATTATGAGAGGGACATCATTGACAAACAATAGCAAACATAACAGAACCGATCAAACATCATTAGCATCCCATATAGCAAAACCCTAGCATGTGTATGTGAATTTCATAAAACATATCAATGTATGTATTCTCTTCCTATACACAACACCCACGTATAGATCTACATGTACTAAAAATACTTCACAGAATATATACACTACTACCCAGAAGCAGATCAACATATGTACACAATTAACCTGAGACAAAACTACGTATAGATCTGAAAATACTAAATCATTCCTTCCTGACAATCATAAGACATACTATGCAAAATTTATTGTCAAGCATTCATGTTGAAGTATCATTATCACTAAAAATATATCATTGTTAGACATAATCATAAAAGATCAAGAAAGCATATTCATTAGTCTTTATTATACTTTCATATCTATCATATTTGAGCCTCCTCCATACTCCTTGGTGTACAACTATTTCAGATCAAATAATTCATAAACATCCCCTCACTTTCACATTATCTGAATTGGATCATTATATTATTTTTCATCCATCTCAATGCATTTGGAATGGAAAAGTGGAGGAATTAGCTCATGGGAGCATTTTTACCAATGGGACCCAGTTTGGCGAAACATGGTCTGAAACCTTACGAGAGAGTTTTGAGGCATCAAATGAAGTTTTTTGGGGGGTAAAATGTTTTATCTTCATCATATCACTTTTTCATGCTATTCTTCGGACACAGAGCTTTCGAACAGTTCAAGAATCACGTCAATCGGAGTCAGTGTGCAAAAGTTATGCCACTCAAAAGTTGACCTTCTTGTATTCACACGTATAGTTCGGGAGGATGCTGCGTCATCCCCCATTACTCATGGAAAAGGGTCTAGCCACGTGTTTTTGCTGTAAAATAATCTATAAGAGTCTATTCTGTAACTCTAGTTAAGATTTTATGTAGTCAAACTTAACCACTAGTAGGCTATCGGGCTGTGTTATAACCGGGCCAATAGGAGGAAGAGGCGTTCCATTCATTCGAGAGCATTTTGTTCCATAGTTGAGAAAAGATAGCTAGGGGAGATAGGAGGTAGAGAACACATAGAGAATTTTTGCACTATAGCAGCCCATGCCTCAGACATTAATTCTTTATATCTGCAGCCATATTTCCAGACATAGCAAGAGAACCAGGTGACTCTTCCAGTTGGGTTTTCTCCCAGAATGGTTTCCCAAAAGAGCATATCTTGTATATTATGTGTGTAAGAACTTATTTTTTCATTATCTACTTTTCTACTTGATTTAATTTTACATGAATGCACTAATTACAGTTAATTTTACAAATCTAGAAAATAAATGAAACTGTAATAATGTAGAATTTCATATTTTTAATATAAAATTATCAGATCTGTTGTGACAAACTGTCCAGTGGAATATCCATGGTAGTTTATGGATCATTTGGTATCAGGTTAGGTTTTTTGGGTATTTTTGGAGATTGGAGGGATCTATATCAATAAGGTCGAAAATCGTAAAACCCTAATCATGGGCGATGAATCTGTAAATGAACCTCATGATTGTGCAGAGGTGAGGTATTCACAGCTCGAAGAAGAAGTCGTGGTTATAAAATGCAATGTAAATCTCCTCATGGCAGCCCTAAGAAATAAGCTGGGGATATTTGGAGAAGAAGGGGGTTCGAATGCAGAGGAAAAATCAGAAGGGGGATTGGGAGATTGGGAAGATGTAGATAACCAACCGAAGAAAGAACCTGGAAAAGATCAACCCAGTTCGAATAGCGTGAACCAATCCCTATTTAAAGTGGAAGAAAAAGTCAATATAAAGCTATACCATGGCGAGATTGATGCTTTGAAGCTAAACCATTGGAATTTTATTTTGAGTGTCCATCAAATCGAGGAATGGCAGAAGATCTCATTTGCGTAGCAGAAATTAGAGGGCCATGCACTTACTTGATGGGAGAGCCACACAAAAACCTTGAGGTTGGAGGGAGAACCTCTAGTGACTAAGTGGGAGGATTTCAAAACCCTCATTAAGTCACAGTTTTATCCCGTTGGGTACGTGGAAGACCACTCGATCCAGTGGCATTACTTCAGGCAAAAGTGGGTCAAAGCATGCAGGAGTACACCACAAAATTCAGAAATGATGGCTATAGTGTTGGATATCTCTCCAAAGAAGCTAGATGTACTCCTTAAGTATTTGGGGGTTCTGCACCACTATCTGTGTGAGAAAGTGATGTTGTTCAAGCCCAAAATGGTGGACGAATCTTATGTATAGGCACAATACCTGGAGAACATAGGCATGAAAGGAGTGCAATCAAGTGGATCAAAGAAAAAGGAGAAACAAGACGCTTCTAAGGATGGGAAGAAGAATAAAAAAGGGGGGAAATATAAAAATACGGCAGCCACAACACACCATTGCAAAGATCCTAGCAACCACCGCAACATTGATTTTCATACAGAGGAGAAGTGTTGGAAGTTCCATCCAAAGCTAAACCTGAAGAACAAGAAGAAAGATAATAATAAGAAGAATCTCATGGCCACTGATTCGAGAACCTAAGTTGAAAGCATATCGTACGTGGATGAGAAGATCATTTGTACATAAGTGCAGAAAGAGGTGAATTTGAGTAGCCTTCAGCAACAGGAAGAGAAATAAATGACCAAACTCTTCCATGTAAAGATATAGGTCAAGAAGACGAAGATTGATGCTCTATTTGACTCAGGATCGTAAGAAAAATCTCATTGCAGCAAATCTGGTCAAGAAGTTGGGGCTAGAATTTCATGATCATCCAAACCGATATCCAATGGGACGGGTACATAAGGATGCAAAGCTGAAGGTAACAAAACAATGTAAAATTAGATTTGTTATCAGGGTTGATTTTATTGATGACGTAGATTTGGATGTGGTTACCCTCGTTGTATGTGGAGTTGTGTTTGGGATTCCATACATGTACATGCGTGATGCAATATTCATGATGAGATCTAACCAGTACCAGCTCATTAAGGATGTCAAATCATTCATCATCAACATGCACAAAGGAAAGCCAAAAATTTCACTGGTACGAGCCAACCAGGCCAAGAAATTGATCAGTTTAAGCAAGAAGTATGTTTTATTATTTTTAAGAGAAAGCAAGTATGTAGAAGAGTCAATAATAGGCAAGGAATCTGTTAGCATTATGATACAGGTATTGTCCTTAATGGCAACTCAAAGGATTACAGATCAGACTCTAAAGAATGAAGAAAGAGAGGTATACGCTGGTTCAATTTGTCTAAGGCGCGTATACACGTGGTTTAATAGAACAAAAGTAGCGTATAACGTATACACGCACTTTTACAGGAGGCAAAGCGCGTACATGTTGGAAAACCAAGTTTTGGTCCAAGGTATTTGATCCAAGGTATTTTGGTCCAAGGTAATTGGTCCAAGGCACTTGGTCCAAGGTATTGACCCTAGGTATTGGGTCCAAGGTATCGGTCCTAAGTGGTTTTGGTCCAAGGTATTGAGAAAGGCCTAAGAGTATATAAGGAAGAGAAGATCATTAAGCCAAGGTATGCAAGCAATGAGATTCTAAGGAATACTTCTATTTGAAGTATATATTATGTTCCAATGTTATGTTTGGGACTGGATATGAAATATTCATGTGCACCTTGAGTTCAACATTGGATAAGGAATCATGAGACTTGAAATGATTTATTCTTGAATGATCTGATATTGGTTGTGACCAGATCTGATGTTTTACGCCTATTTATTTATCATCTATCATGATCTAGGTTTGTCTGAAGTCTGGAATTGTAGCAAAAGTTTTGAGTCAAATTTGTAGATCTGTATGCAAGTTCGTCTCGACTAAAGAACGTGTACACGCAAGTTCGACTCTTCCAAGTAGCGTATACAAAAGAAAATATTTTTTTTAGATCTGACTGATCTAATTCTGATCAAATTCTATTGTTTTACTATTGTCTATCAATGAAGTCCTCTTAGACCTAAAAGTAGAACTATTGTATAAGGAAATTGAGTCTGTTTGATTGATTAATTGAGAAGGAAGTGTGATCCTTATTGCTATCTGTTTGAACCCTATAATATGACAGTAGATCTTCAGAATTTCTAATTGGTATAGCCTGTGGTTCAGAAGTGTATGATTCAGTATCTTTAGAGATATATGCAGGTTGGGTTAAAGGAAGTAGCGTATACACACATGTTAGGTTCAACCAAGTAGGGTATACACTCTAATGCATGATTTTTGAGGTTACAACTCATTCTGGATGATGATGTAGGGTTCTGGGTTCAACACAGTGTTCTGGTGTCAGTGATTTGATTGTTCAGATTAACTGAATATTGGTTGATGTAGTTTAAGTTTAAAAGGATTTGGTTGGGTCCAGTATGAAGCATGCGTAGAAGCATGCGTACTGTTATGAGTTTGCACCAATACAAGATTGTAAACAAATTTTCTTATTATTAAAAGAAGACAGATACGACAACAACAGGTGGTTTTTACCCACATTGGGTTTCCACCTTAAATCTTGGTGTTCATGTGTGTTTCTTACATGTGATGCCTTATTTTTCGTTTACTACATTGTCTAATAAATTTCTAATATATTGGTTTAAGCTCAACACATGATAAATTGTCTAAATCACAAGTTCTCTGCATATACGCTAGTTTTTTTAATCACAGTCGCATGTACACGCTAGTTCACTTCACTGAAGCAGCGTACATAAATCTATTTGGGAACTAAAATTATTGATCTGATAATACTAATTCACCCCCCCTTAGTATTATTTCCAACAATTGGTATCAGAGCAGGTCCTTTAGAAGAAGCTTGATCGCTTGAAGGTAGATCCATCAACATGAATAATCAAGAAAGAATGGGATCCATCAGACTGCCAATCTTCGATGGAAGCAACTTTGTTTATTAGAAAATAAGAACCACAACCTATCTACAATCACCTGGAACAAATGTCTAGGAAATTGTGGAAGGAGGATATACATTTCCAACAACAATTCCTACAGATACGACAAGTAAAAAGAAATATGAAACCAATGCCAAATCTGTCAATAGTTTATTAGGAAGTTTGTCACAATCAGAGTTTTTCAAAGTCATGCAGCTCAAATTAGCCAAAGAAATATGGGACAAAATCGTTCTGAGCTACGAAGGAGACTCTTAGGTAAAACGTGCTAAGCTTCAAACTCTAATAATTCAGTATGAAACTCTTAAGATGCATAGTGATGAAAGCATAACTAGTTACTTCCTATGTATAGATGAGGTTGTCAATTGTATGAAGAATATGGGTGAAGAAATTAAGGAAGTTACCTTAGTTGAGAAAGTTTTGAGATCCTTGTCTTCTAAATTTGAATCCAAAGTGTCTGCCATAGAAGAAAAACAAGATCTTCAGAATATCACTATGACACAACTTCACGAAATCTTAACTGCCTTTGAGATGAGAAAAGGAGGACCATCAGATATGAGAGAAGCTGCATTCAAAGCTTCAGCAAAAGGAAAGGAAGAACAAAATGAATCAGGACATATTTCAGAAGAAGAAGATGAGGTAAACTTTGTCAAAAAGCTTCAATGGAGTTTTGGAAGGTTTAGTGGTAAGTTACCCTTCAAATGCTTTTCTTGTGGTAGAGTCAGTCATTATGCTACCAGATGTCCTCATAAAGATAAATTTGAAAAAGGAAAGGAATATGCAAAAGGGAATAGAAAACAAGTTGTGAATAAAAGGAGTTACTATACTCATGAAGATAACGATGGTTTATCTAATAGTGATGAAGATGAAATTGGACAAGATTACAGACTTCTCATGGCTTATGATGATGATAATTTTTGGGATGCTTTAGAAGAGGAAGACCTTCATGAAGAAATATCTAAACTCAAAATCTATTTAGAAGAAAAGAATATGATTATAGGTACCTTGACATACCAACTTGCTGAAAAAGAAAAACACAATGAAAAATTTGAATGTGAAATTATGGGTCTAAGAAAGGATCTTCAGAAAATGAAATCTCTCAATCTTAGATTTGCCAAAGGATCATAAAATTTAAATGAAATTATCAAAGTTCGGCGTTCTCTTTTGACAAAGACAGGTCTTGGATATATTGAAGAAGCATCTCAATCATAGAAGTTGTCAACCTCCACCAAAAGCTATCTTGATGCTGCAAAGACCAATGAACAGTATGAAAATCGTTAGCAAAGGCATAAAGCAGATCACCAGGTAAATCAGACTCAATTTACTATAAGGATGAATAGAAGCCTCAACCAACCTCAGGTAAATCATACTCAATTTGCTCCAAATATGAATATCAATAGAAACTACATTCACCAGGTCAATAGATTCGATAGTCGCAGGAACTTCTTTAATGGGAAATGTTTTTCATGTCATAATTTTGGACACAAAGTTGCTCAATGTGTTGCTTACAAAACCATCATGACTAGAGAAGCATGAAATCAAAGGAACATAACAGGGATTAAGGAAAGTTCCTATAATAACTTTTATCTTCTTGAAAATGAAATAGAATGCTCAATTTGTAACATGTTTGGTCATGAAGAATCTGAATGCGGGAGAAAATTTCAGCAAACATATCAAAAGGAGCAAACTCCATTAAATCACAAGATATGGAGAAGGAAAGAATCTGAAATAGAAAGATGTGGTATAGCCTTGTATGTAGAAGGACAAGAAAATCAGTGGTACATCGACAATGGATGCTCAAAACACATGACAGGTGACAAAGAAAAAATTCACTCATATAATGCTTTAGAAAAGGAAAAGAATGCCTCATTTGGAAATGACACTCTTGCTATCATAAAAGGTAAAGGCTCTGTCTTCTTGAAAGAAAAGGTTAAAGCTGAAAATGTTATGTATGTAGATGGTTTAAAGCATAACTTGTTGAGTGCCAGTCAAATGTGTGATCAAGGAAATGAAGTGGTGTTTTGATCAAATGGATGTGTCGTTCGTGAGCTTGATACAAGAGAGACCATGATCAAAGGTACAAGAACTCCAAAAAACTTATACATACTCAAGGGAGGACAACAACAATGCTATCTAAGCAAAAATGATGAAAACTGGCTGTGGCATAGAAGATTAGGACATCTAAGCTTTTCTCAAATAAGAAAGCATGCAGATTCAAGGTTGTTCGTGATCTTCCAGATATCAACATCCTAGAAAATAAAATATGAAAACCATGTCAAATTAGCAAGCAAACTAGAGTCCACTTCATGGAAAAAGAAGGGTCAGCTAGTAAGCCTCTTGAACTTTTCCATACTGATTTATGTGGACCATCAAGGAAAAAGTCACCTCGTAGAGAAGAATATTTTATTTTGTTCATTGATGATTTTTCAAGAATGTGTTGGATAGGTCTTCTAAAGCATAAATATGAAGCTTTTGAAAAGTTCCTAGCCTTGAAAGCTTTGGTTGAAAATGAATAAGATCGAAAAATCAAATGCCTCAGATCTGATTGAGGAGGGGAAGTTACCTCGGATGAATTCTTTGACTTTTGTGAACAACATGGAATAAAAAGGCAATTCTCCACTACAAGGACTCCTCACCAAAATGGTGTGGTAGAAAGAATGAATAGAATAGTTCAACAAATGGCTTGAGCTATGCTAGATGAATCTGGAACTCCTACAACCTTCTGGGGTGAAGCTGCATTCGCTACTGTAACTATTCTCAACCAAGCAAATGTTCGAGTAAACAACACTCAAACTCCACATGAACTTTGGTATGGTAAGATTCCTACTGTAAAATACTTTAAAGTTTTTGGAAGAAAATGTTATATCAAAAGGATTGATGAAAAACTTGGTAAGTTTGAACCCAGAGCAGATGAAGGTATTCTTCTTGGTTATTCTTCCAGAGTAAAGGATATAAATGTTATAATAAAAGACTTGGAAAAGTTGTTGAAAGCATTGGCGTTGTAGTTGATGAAGCATGCAAAAATCCAAAACATATAAAATCAACAGAAGATAATGACAATGAAGAAGATGGGGATTATTTTCCCACATAAAATCAAAATCATATTGAAGAAGAAACCAATGAAGCACTAGAAGAAGAGATAATGGTAGAAGAAAAGACTTCGTCTAGGTATGTTCAGAAAAATCATCAAGAAACTCAAATTTTAGGGGAAAAAGAGGCAGGTACAGACAAGAAGAAATATTACAAGGACCTCAATCTATCTAGCATTACTATCCCCCATCGAACCTCAAAATTTAAAAGAAGCATGTGAAGATGAATGTTGGGTCAAGGCCATGGATGAAGAACTTGAGCAATTTGAAAAAAATGATACTTGGGAATTAGTTCCTAGACCTCATGATAAAAATATTATAGGAACTAAATGGATATTCAAAAACAAGCTGAATGAAAATGGAGAAGTCATTAGAAACAAGGCCAGACTTGTTTGTAAAGGGTATGCTCAACAAGAAGGTATAGATTTTGAAGAAACTTTTGCACTTGTTTCCAGACTTGAAGCCATAAGGATGTTTCTTGCTCTTTCTAGCTTTCAAAAATTCAAAGTATACCAAATAGATGTAAAATCAACCTTCCTAAATGGAGATTTAGAAGAAGAAGTTTATATTGAACAGCCAGAAGGATTCATTCTTGGAAATGATGAAAAACTTATATGCAGACTCAAAAAGGCCCTCTATGGTTTGAAACAGGCTCCAAGGGCCTAGTATTACCGCCTTGACAAATATCTACACAAACAAGGTTGTATAAAAGGTTCAGCAGATAGCAATCTATATACAAAGATTGAAACTGATAAATTGCTAATTATTATTGTTTATGTTGATGATATCATTTTTGGTAGCAATGAAGAATCCATGAGTCAGAATTTTGCTTCAGTAATGCAACAAGAATTTGAAATGTCCTTGCTTGGTGAACTTACGTCCTATTTTCTCGGTCTACAAGTTCAACAAAATAAAGATGGTATTTTTTTTCACAAACCAAATATCTCAAACAACTCTTGAAAAGGTACGGAATGGAATATTCTAAACCTGTATGTACCCCAATTGTTACACAAAAATATCGTCATCATGATTATTTGCAGTCAGTATGGGTCTATCATCACTTATACTAGCCTCCTAAGCAAGTCTCAGACCTTAGCTCTTCATGTCAAGCTTTGCAAATGAGAGAAAGACATTGAAAATCAATATTACTCTCGTTCCGCACTTTCTCCTACTTTTACTTGCGGACCCGCACCCTTTGTTCATATTACCTACGTACTTGCACGCTCTGTCTGTAAAGGGGTGGGTGCGTACCCCTGTAAAAGTAAAAAAGGTGCAAGTTTATCCTAAAAAACTCACTTTTGGGTTAATTCTAGATGTTTCTAGAAGGATTT
>APFE031445100.1:0-14784 GCA_000404065.3 Pinus taeda
CGTATCGGTATGTTGTGCCGAGTGAGGAGATGTTCAAGAACTCCATCTCTTCCTGGATGTATCTATGTAGGCAGCGCGGTATTTGAGTACTAGATGCAGCTCAGAGTCCTTAATACCCAACTATGTGTGAAGGGTATGAACAATTTTTGTGAACTCTGGCACATCTTGGTCTCATCCCTGCTGCAGTGTGGTCCATTTGATGTATTTGTCCTCATACCTTTTGACAGGGTAGTACTGCTCCTTGATGGCATCCTGAAAGTCATTCCAAGTGGGTGCGGATGAAAATAGTGAGCCTTTACTTTAATCCTTCTGCTCGCAGCAAGTTTCCCACCAATCCTTGACGTGGGTGGCTGCTTTGAGAAGAGCGAAAACAATCTTTTCCCGACTTGAAATTTCATGAACAGAAAAATACCAATCTAGCATATTTAACCATTTATCTACGCCATCTGCATCTATTTGACCATCGAAGATGGGGATTTCAAAATTAACTTGTACCTTAAACGGTGTGGCATTCCCAGAGTAGCTGATGGAAGCTGATGCGTCGCCTCTGGGTAGCCGCTGAAGGATCTGCGCAAAGTTATCCATCATCGCGTTCCTTTGCCACTCGAGCGCTTCTTTGAGCAATATTTTGATAGGATCTCCTGCCAACTCGTCTTTCTTCTCTTCTGCCATGGGAGGTTGTCAAGATTTGTGAGGCTGGTCTTGCAAAGGTTCGAACATTGCAAGCCCTAACTCCTTATATCCTAACCTCGTTGGGGACATGCAAAGAAAAACAGAGAAAAAACAGACCGCTCTGATACCACTGATCTGGATTTAAACAGGAACACAACAAAATACAGAGATAACCATATACACAAAGATGTAGCGGAAATAATACTTCATTTCATTATTGTAAAATACTGAAATATGCTTACAACCGGAAATAGAATAAACCAGCTAGGGCGATGGTAGCTTATCTGTGAGAAGAGGTATGGATGCTATGTGCCTCTGAACTATTCTAAACTGTGTTACAATGAGGCTCAAGGCCTATTTATTATTGAGAAACAATGGAAAACCCTTCACATCCCAAAATCTAACCCTAGAAGATGAAACGCAAAATTGTGGGCCCCGTTTTGGGGTGAGTTGGACAGCCAACTTCCCGGGGTCGCGAATTGGTCACATTATCTCTGTTTGATGCGCATGATAGCCCGTTGGAAATATCTCTCCGAGGGCTATGATGAAAAAGAGGACTTTTTTATAAGCAAAATCGCTGGCAGTATATTTTTTCCCAAAAAACATCGTTTATGGCCTCAAATGGCTCCGAAAGTTTAGGACCCGAAAAACTGCTAAAAATAGTAAACTGTGCTATAATTAAGGAAACTGAAAAACTGAAAGAAACAGTTGTAGGGGTCCAAATGGGATAGGTGGGTGGCCACCAACATCCACCTGGATCACATTTTTGATAAATACTTTTGTTCTTCCTCAGCCTCTAACCATAAGGGAAAGACGTGCTCAATAGAAGGTTAAGAAGTAGGGTATAACACAAGCTGTTTTGATAGATGCCTATTCTTGATGTTCATGCTCCCAGGCCTACAACTAATGTAAGAATTAATAGTCTCCAACCAAGGTCTTCCTAAGATGAGATGGTAACCATTAAACTTTTTTTTCGATTGGAGGACAACAAAATCTGTGAGGTACTCCCAAGAGTCGATGGAGAACATTACATATTTAATAAATCCTTTAGGAGCTACAATGGATCTATCTACAAGCTGCATCACTCTAGTGGTCTCCCTCAAGGCCCTTGGGAGGTTGAGCTTGAGCATGGTTTCCTTGGTCATCAAATTTATTCCAACCCCAAGGTCAATCAAGTTATTAAGGACCATAATTCTATAAATTTGGACATCCACCAGAGAGCTACCAGGATCCAGGTACTTTGGGGAGATAACTTCCCCAAGCATTGGATCAGACAACTACCCAACAACATTGATTAGTGGGGGTATCTCTCCTTCTTCTCTTAGGACTTTTAAAACATTATTCCTTCGTAACATTTTTGTAGATGGGGACATCTTTAATGGCTTAGAGAAGGGGTATTTTGACACAATTTATTCAATTACCCTAGAACTTTATCCTCTTCCAGGGTGTTTTGTGTAGGTTGGACCAACCTTTCAAGATACGGAGTTGAATTGTCTTCAGGGGTACTATATTTCTTCTCTTCTTCAAGTTCTTTAGGTGGAGAAGGTGGGTGACAATTTGGAAATACATTCCGAGACCCAAGGTTGATCTCTTGGATTTTCACAACATAAGCATGCTAGGATATCTCCCACTGTAAACCTATTGTGATTTCTTGTTCTTCAGGTTTGGATTGGGTTGGGTAGGAATTAAAGGTTGCTTAGGTACGTTATTGTGAGGGAGTTGTGGTTGAGGTTCAGGAGGAGGCATTAAAGCAAGGGGTTGGGCTACTTGAGGCCCCCATCCTTGTGAGTGGATGCCCCATTGAGGAGGTTGTAGTAGATATGGTTAGAAAGGAGGATTAATAGGTTGAGGAGGGTATTTAGGAGTATAAGACCAAGGTGAGGGTATGGACCATGATGGATGAGTGAAAGGGTACCAAAGCTGGAAAGCTGCATTCTCATTTGGATTATAAGGAGGATAATGTGCACTTTGCATGCCTTGTTGTTTTTTTAGCTTGTGAGAGTGTTGTTTCACTCATTTTGTTGAATGACCATTGGAGTTTTAACATTTTTTAGCTTGCAAAAGTTTTTTTTTCAAGTTATAGATTTCTCCTCTCAAGTGTCACATGAGTTTTCTCGATTTTGCACCAACAGTCATTGTTGCGGTGACTCCCTTCACATGTCTCGTGTTCCTCGAGTTTAATTAATTGTTGCACTTGTTTTACATGCATACTTCTGCACTTAATCATATTTACACTCATCCTCACATCATATTTCAGACCTTCTTGATTGCACACTCCCCATGAATAGGTATGGGCTCTGCTCTGCTTAGGATCTCACATCTCACTGCATACACTATGCAATTTGGGAGCTCAAGGCATCTTCCTTGGCTTCTAGAATTGAATAGAGCCTGTCCCGAGTTGGCTCCAAATAAACACTACGTAGTTCTCAGAGCTAGTCTCCGAGTTTGGTCACTAAGACTCTACATTGCATAGTTCCATCCATCAAGCTTACTCACTCACTATTGGGAATGCGTAGTGTGCAGTTCCCACAGTAAGCCAATCACCCCTATTAGTCAAAATTATGCAATTCCTCTCATTAGATGCCCTGGTTTCCACTTGATCATGCTTTGAAGTTAGATTTGTAATAAATAATGTTTATCATCCATGAGTGTCTATTCATTCCCACATGTACCACGCTCGTGAAGCACTTCTATCCAACATTCATTGTACCATAGAAGCAAAGAGAGTTGTTTCAAGAGCGACCATTAAAAGTAGTGCCGGGGAAGATGTTGAGTAAGCTCCAGTTTACTTTCCAATATATGCGGATGCCCAACTATTTATAGGAAATGAATCAACACTGACATGGCAACAAGACCAACAATAGTGGTAGAAGGAAACAATTCAATATAGGATCATAGAAAGATGAAATTATTGACATATTAAAGGGAGAACAAAGCTACAGAGTGAAAGAAGACTCAATCTTCATATAGGTATCTTTGAAAGAAGAAGAAAAAGGAAGCAAAGTACATATATAGCAAAGTGGAGGATGAAAGAAAAGAAGAGCTTGCAGGTAGTAGAACTGAGATCACAACAAGTAGAACAACAACCGAAAGAAGGACAAGAACTAACGAGGAAATAATATGAAGATAAACAAAAGTGGGAATAAGAACGAAGGCAAGGTACAATGACAAAGAAAACAACACCAATAGAGGTTAAAGAGCTGGAACAACTGACTGCTAAGGAAGAGAGCAAATAGATGCAGGTTCCCTCACAAAACTTAACCACAAGAACCAAGTCCGATTAGAGGTCGACAGGTACATGGAACAACTAAGGAGAGAGACCACCAAGGATGGCTTGGATGTGAGCGCAACAAACATGCAGAAGGACACTGGGGGTCCTGTCATGGTCTACACCATGCCACACATGCTTCAGAAAGAGATGGACATAGGTTCCAAGACCATATACCTAGAAGTTATGGAGGCAAGAGTTAGTTATCAGGAAGACACCATCAAGAAACTTGGGGACATCATTTCATAGTACCAATCTTGGCATCAATACATGACCGAGTAGCATCAATTGGAGTTTGCTAAGTTGGTATTTTCCCAAACTTCGGAGTCATAGTGTTTTTCCTTCCTTCTTAGATTGTCTCTGGCCTATTTTGTCTCCCATGGCTACATGTGGAAAATGTATACTATTTGTAAACATGTTGTAAGTGAAATTCCAAGTGGCATTAGTGGAATATGAACAGTCACTATGTAATGTAAAGAGTTATTTGTAAAGAAGTTGAAGATTCATGAGGGTATTTGAAGAGTCACAAAGGGGAATGTTAAAGGTCACCCCACCTTTTGTTATAAATAGATCCTCATAACTCATAGAATGGGCTTTTGGTAGCCAAGCTCTTGGCTACGCATTGTTCTAATTTGCAAAATTTTCCCCATCTTGTTGAGTTGATCCATTTTGGTAAGATTTCACCATAATTTGACATCTCATAAGCCCAATAAAAAAATATTTCATTATCTTCTCCAATATCATCTTATTTTTATAATTGTATTTAACCACTTATTAATGAGTTGTGAAAAGAAGTACAAAAATACTCAACACAATACAGGGAGAAAACAACAAAAAGCTAGATAATGGTGAGATAAAATTTATTATGAAATAAGTACCTCATGCTGTAGTTTAAAAAAATTCTTGCCTCTATCTTGATATGTATTTAAACATATTTTTCCTTTGGAATTTTTTCACCTAGCAATTCTACTAATGCTCCTTTAGGAATTACGAACAATCAGTGTATCCTCCAAAAATCCCCTGCACTACATAGATAAATTGATGGAATATAACTATTGCCTACTATTCTTTAAACCTCAAGTCTCATACCAAATAAAAATATTAAAAAAACCTAAAAAATAAAAAAACCATATATTTATTAGAATAAAATTGCTATTAAATCAACTACACATTAGTATCCTACTAAAAAAAATTAAAAAAACCTACAAAATAAAAAGTAAAAAAACCTCCAAAAGAGATAGATTCATTAGATTTTATATTGAATCAAATACCTCACAGTGTCCTAACCACCGAAAAAGTGTAAGCAATCACTCTTACAGTTAGGTACAAATTCACAATTCACACTAACCATAGCTATTGAAAACGATACGATGATGGGCTCTTAAGTCCTCGGGGTTGATCTATATTTGAATGTGGTCTTTTCTTAGTCCTCAGGGTTGATCTATATTTGGTTGCACCCACTAAATCCATCTAGGAAGGAAAATAATCTCTTCCCTGCAACGCCATCTAGGACTTGGTCAATGAAAAGCAAAGGGAAGCATCCCTTCTTTGTATCATTTTTAAGCTCTTGATAATCAACACATATCCTCCACTTCCTATTTTTCTTGGGGAATAGGACAAGGGGGGGCACCAACTCACTATCTGAAATGGGGTAAATGAACCCTGCATCTAGTAGCTTTTGTAATTCCTCTTTCACAATGACCTTAAGAGCTAGGTTCATCCTCTTCTAGGGTTAGTGGAGAGGCTTGCATCGCTCTTTGATGTAGATATGATGGGTACAAACTGAGGGATGTACACCTTTCATTTTCTTATAGTCCGAAGTAAAAGAATCAAGGTTTTGTCTCAGCACAGTGCATAATTTCTCTTCTTGCTCAGCTCAGAGAAGGGTTGATATTTAGAGTTATTGATGGGATAATGACCACAACCTTGACATGATCTAGGTCAATGTAGATAAAGAATGGATTATTCTATGGATAGCTCTCAGAATTTTCTAAGGATTCTTTCATTAGTTCATCAATTGGCATGGAAGTGGGAGGTTGATTATGTAATATATGGTGAATAAGGTCATCTTCATCAAGATTCCTACCTCTATAGTAGTGTCTAGTGTATAGACTAGGTAGAGGTATTTTTGATAAATACTCTTCTTCTTCCTCATCCTCTAACCATAAGAGAAAGACATGCTCAATAGAAGGTTAAGAAGTAGGGTATAACACAAGTTGTTTTGATAGATGCCTATTCTTGATGGTCATGTTCCCAAGCCTACAACTAATGTAGGAATCAATAGTCTCCAACCAAGGTCTTCCTAGGATGAGAGGGTAACCATTAAACTTTGTTTGCAGTTGGAGGACAATGCAATATGTGAGGTACTCCCAAGAGTCGATGGAGAACATTACATATTTAATAACTCCTTTAGGAGCTACTATGGATCTACCTACAAGCTGCATCACTCTAGTGGTCTCCCTCAAGGCCCTTGGGAGGTTGATCTTGAGCATGGTTTCCTTGGTCATGAAATTTATTCCAACCCCAAGGTCAATCAAGTTATTAATGACCATAATTCTATAAATTTTCACATCCACCAGAGAGCTACTAGGATCCAAGTACTTTGGGGAGATAACTTCCCCAAGTGTTAGATCAGACAACTACCCAACAACATTGATTAGTGGGGTTATCTCTCCTTCTTCTCCTAGAAATTTTAAAACATTATTCCTTCATAACATTTTTGTATATGGGGACATCTTTGATGGCTTAGAGAAGGGGTATTTTGACACAATTTATTCAATTATCCTAGAAGTTTAGCCTCTTCCAGGGTATGTTGTGTAGGTTGGAACAACCTTTCAAGATAAGGAGATGAATTGTCTTCGGGGGTACTATATTTCTTCTCTTCTTCAAGTTCTATAGGTGGAGAAGGTGGGTGAAAATTTGGAAATACATTCCTAGACCCAAGGTTGATCTCTTGGATTTTCACAACTTAAGCATGATAGGATATCTCCCCACTGTAAACCTGTTGTGATTTCTTGTTCTTCAAGTTTGGATTGGGTTGGGTAGGAATTGAAGGTTGCTTAGGTAGGTTATTGTGAGGGAGTTGTGGTTGAGGTTAAGGAGGAGGCATTAAAGCAGGGGGTTGGGCTACTTGAGGCCTCCATCCTTGTGAGTGGATGCCCCATTGAAGAGGTTGCAGTAGCTATGGTTGGAAAGGAGGATTAATAGGTTGAGGAGGGTATTTAGGAGTATAAGACCAAGGTGAGGGTATGGACCATGATGGATGAGTGAAAGGGTACCAAAGCTAGAAAGGTGCATTCTCATTTGGATTATAAGGAGGATAATGTGCACTTTGCATGCCTTGTTGTTTTTTTAGCTTGTGAGAGTGTTGTTTCACTTGTTTTGTTGAATGACCATTGGAGTTTTAACATTTTTTAGCTTGCAGAAGTTTGTTTTCAAGTTATAGATTTCTCCTCTCAAGTGTCACATGAGTTTTCTCGATTTTGCACCAACAGTCATTGTTGCAGTGACTCCCTTCACATGTCTCGTGTTCCTCCAGTTTAATTAATTTTTGCACTTGTTTTACATGCATAATTCTGCACTTAATCATATTTGCACTCATCCTCACATCATATTTCAGACCTTCTTTATTTCACTCTCCCCATGAATAGGTATGGGCTCTACTCTGCTTAGGATCTCACATCTCACTGCATACAATATGCAATTTGGGAGCTCAAGGCATCTGCCTTGGCTTCTAGAATTGAATAGAGCCTGTCCCGAGTTGGCTCCAAATAAACACTACGTAGTTCTCGAAGCTAGTCTCTGAGTTTGGTCACTAAGACTCTACATTGCATAGTTCCATCCATCAAGCTTGTCTCCCATGGCTACATGTGGAAAATGTATACTATTTGTAAACATGTTGTAAGTGAAATTCCAAGTGGCATTAGTGGAATATGAACAGTCACTATGTAATGTAAAGAGTTATTTGTAAAGAAGTTGAAGATTCATGAGGGTATTTGAAGAGTCACAAAGGGGAATGTTAAAGGTCACCCCACCTTTTGTTATAAATAGATCCTCATAACTCATAGAATGGGCTTTTGGTAGAAAAGCTCTTGGCTGCGCATTGTTCTAATTTGCAAAATTTTCCCCATCTTGTTGAGTTGATCCATTTTGATAAGATTTCACCATAATTTGACATCTCATAAGCCCAATAAAAAAATATTTCATTATCTTCTCCAATATCATCTTATTTTTATAATTGTATTTAACCACTTATTAATGAGTTGTGAAAAAAAGTACAAAAATACTCAACACAATACAGGGAGAAAACAACAAAAAGCTAGATAATGGTGAGATAAAATTTATTATGAAATAAGTACCTCATGCTGTAGTTTAAAAAAATTCTTGCCTCTATCTTGATATGTATTTAAACATATTTTTCCTTTGGAATTTTTTCACCTAGCAATTCTACTAATGCTCCTTTAGGAATTACGAACAATCAGTGTATCCTCCAAAAATCCCCTGCACTACATAGATAAATTGATGGAATATAACTATTGCCTACTATTCTTTAAACCTCAAGTCTCATACCAAATAAAAATATTAAAAAAACCTAAAAAATAAAAAACCCATATATTTATTAGAATAAAATTTCTATTAAATCAACTACACATTAGTATCCTACTAAAAAAAAAGTTAAAAAAACCTACAAAATAAAAAGTAAAAAAACCTCCAAAAGAGACAGATTCATTAGATTTTATATTGAATCAAATACCTCACAGTGTCCTAACCACCGAAAAAGAGTAAGCAATCACTCTTACAGTTAGGTACAAATTCACAATTCACACTAACCATAACTATTGAAAACGATACGATGACGGGCTCTTAAGTCCTCAGGGTTGATCTATATTTGAATGTGGTCTTTTCTTAGTCCTCAGGGTTGATCTATATTTGGTTGCACCCACTAAATCCATCTAGGAAGGAAAATAATCTCTTCCCTGCAAGGCCATCTAGGACTTGGTCAATGAAAAGCAAAGGGAAGCATCCCTTCTTTGTATCATTTTTAAGCTCTTGATAATCAACACATATCCTCCACTTCCTATTTTTCTTGGGGAATAGGACAAGGGTGGGCACCAACTCACTATCTGAAATGGGGTAAATGAACCCTGCATCTAGTAGCTTTTGTAATTCCTCTTTCACAATGACCTTAAGAGCTAGGTTCATCCTCTTCTAGGGTTAGTGGAGAGGCTTGCATCGCTCTTTGATGTAGATATGATGGGTACAAACTGAGGGATGTACACCTTTCATTTTCTTATAGTCCGAAGTAAAAGAATCAAGGCTTTGTCTCAACACAGTGCCTAATTTCTCTTCTTGCTCAACTCAGAGAGGAGTTGATATTTAGAGTTATTGATGGGATAATGACCACAACCTTGACATGCTCTAGGTCAATGTAGATAAAGAATGGATTATTCTATGGATAGCTCTCAGAATTTTCTAAGGATTCTTTCATTAGTTCATCAATTGGAATGGAAGTGGGAGGTTGATTATGTAATATATGGTGAATAAGGTCATCTTCATCAAGATTCCTACCTCCTATAGTAGTGTCTAGTGTATAGACTAGGTAGAGGTATTTTTGATAAATACTCTTCTTCTTCCTCATCTTCTAACCATAAGGGAAAGACATGCTCAATAGAAGGTTAAGAAGTAGGGTATAACACAAGTTGTTTTGATAGATGCCTATTCTTGATGGTCATGTTCCCAAGCCTACAACTAATGTAGGAATCAATAGTCTCCAACCAAGGTCTTCCTAGGATGAGAGGGTAACCATTAAACTTTGTTTTCAGCTGGAGGACAATGAAATCTGTGAGGTACTCCCAAGAGTCGATGGAGAACATTACATATTTAATAACTCCTTTAGGAGCTACTATGGATCTATCTACAAGCTGCATCACTCTAGTAGTCTCCCTCAAGGCCCTTGGGACGTTGATCTTGAGCATGGTTTCCTTGGTCATGAAATTTATTCCAACCCCAAGGTCAATCAAGTTATTAATGACCATAATTCTATAAATTTTCACATCCACCAGAGAGCTACCAGGATCCAAGTACTTTGGGGAGATAACTTCCCCAAGTGTTATATCAGAAAACTACCCAACAATATTGATTAGTGGGGTTATCTCTCCTTCTTCTCCTAGGACTTTTAAAACATTATTCCTTCATAACATTTTTGTAGATGGGGACATCTTTGATGGCTTAGAGAAGGGATATTTTGACACAATTTATTCAATTATCCTAGAAGTTTAGCCTCTTCCAGGGTATGTTGTGTAGGTTGGACCAACCTTTCAAGATAGGGAGATGAATTATCTTCGGGGGTACTATATTTCTTCTCTTCTCCAAGTTCTATAGGTGGAGAAGGTGGGTGACAATTTGGAAGTACATTCCCAGACTCAAGGTTGATCTCTTGGATTTTCACAACATAAGCATGATAGGATATCTCCCCACTGTAAACCTGTTGTGATTTCGTTCTTTAGGTTTGGATTGGGTTGGGTAGGAATTGAAGGTTGCTTAGGTAGATTATTGTGAGGGAGTTGTGGTTGAGGTTGAGGAGGAGGCATTAAAGCAGGAGGTTGGGCCACTTGAGGCCTCCATCCTTGTGAATGGTTGCCCCATTGAGGAGGTTGTAGTGGATATGGTTGGAAAGGAGGATTAATAGGTTAAGGAGGGTATTGAGGAGTATAAGACCAAGAAGAGGGTATGGACCATGATGGATGAGTGAAAGGGTACCAAAGCTGGAAAGCTGCATTCTCATTTGGATTATAAGGAGGATGATGTGCACCTTGCATGCCTTGTTGTTTTTTTTAGCTTGTGAGAGTGTTGTTTCACTCGTTTTGTTGAATGACCATTGGAGTTTTAACATTTTTTAGCTTGCAGAAGTTTTTTTTCAAGTTATAGATTTCCCCTCTCAAGTGTCGCATGAGTTTTCCCGATTTTGCACCAACAGTCATTGCTGCAGTGACTCCCTTCACATGTCTCGTGTTCCTCCAGTTTAATTAATTTTTGCACTTGTTTTACATGCATAATTCTACACTTAATCATATTTGCACTCATCCTCGCATCATATTTCAGACCTTCTTTATTTCACTCTCCCCATGAATAGGTATGGGCTCTGCTCTGCTTAGGATCTCACATCTCACTGCATACAATATGCAATTTGGGAGCTCAAGGCATCTGCCTTGGCTTCTAGAATTGAATAGAGCCTGTCCCGAGTTGGCTCCAAATAAACACTACGTAGTTCTCGAAGCTAGTCTCTGAGTTTGGTCACTAAGACTCTACATTGCATAAGTCCATCCATCAAGCTTCCTCACTCACTATTGGGAATCTGTAGTGTGCAGTTCCCACAGTAAGCCAATCACCCCTATTAGTCAAAATTGTGCAATTCCTCTCATTAGATGCCCTGGTTTCCGCTTGATCATGCTTTGAAGTTAGATTTGTAATAAATAATGTCTATCTTCCATGAGTGTCTATTCATTCCCACAGGTACCACACTCGTGAAGCACTTCTATCCAACATTCATTGTACCATAGAACCAAAGAGAGTTGTTTCAAGAGCGACCATTGAAAGTTGTGCCGGGGAAGAAGTTGAGTAAGCTCTAGTTTACATTCCAATATATACAGATGCCCAACTTTTTATAAAAAAGGAATCAATAGTAACATGGCAGCAAGACCAACAATAGTGGTAGAAGGAAACAGTTCAATATAGGATCACAAAAAGAGGAAATTATTGACGCATTAAAGGGAGAACAAAGCTACAGAGTGAAAGAAGACTCAATCTTCATATAGGTATCTTTGAAGGACATATATAGAAAAGTGGAGGAAGAAAGAAAAGAAGAGCTTGCAGGTAGCAGAACTGAGATCACAACAAGTAGAACGACAATTGAAAGAAGGACAAGAACTAACGAGGAAATAATATGAAGAGAAACATAAGTGGGAATAAGAAAAAAGGAAAGGTACATTGACAAAGAAAACAAGACCAATAGAGGTTAATGAGTTGGAACAACTGACAACTAAGGAAGAGAGTGAGTAGATGTAGGTTCCCTCACAAAACTTAACCACGAGAATCAAGTTCGATTAGAGGTCGACAGGTACATGGAACAACTAAGGAGAGAGGCCACCAAGGATGGCTTGGATGTGAGCGCAACAAACATGCAGAAGGACATTGGGGGTCCTGTCGTGGTCTACACCATGCCACACATGCTTCAGAAAGAGATGGACATAGGTTCCAAGACCATATACCCAGAAGTTATGGAGGAAAGAGTTAGTTATCAGGAAGACACCATCAAGAAACTTGGGGACATCATTTCATAATACCAATCTTGGCATCAATACATGACCGAGTAGCATCAATTGGAGTTTGCTGAGTTGGTCTTTTCCCAAACTTCGGAGTCATAGTGTTTTGCCTTCCTTCTTAGATTGTCTCTAGCCTATTTTGTCTCCCATGGCTACATGTGGAAAATGTATACTATTTGTAAACATGGTGTAAGTGAAATTCCAAGTGGCATTAGTGGAATATGAACAGTCACTATGTAATGTAAAGAGTTATTTGTAAATAAGTTGAAGATTCATGAGGGTATTTGAAGAGTCACAAAGGGGAATGTCAAAGGTCACCCCACCCTTTGTTATAGATAGAACCTCATAACTCATAGAATGGGCTTTTGGGAGCCAAGCTCTTGGCTAGGCATTGCTTAGAGAAGGCTTGGAGAGTATTATGACAGGCCTTGGCTTCTCTACAGAATATAGCAAGTACATCTCTTTGGAGGAGCAGGCGTGTTGACTGTAATGTTCCACTATTAGGGCTAGTGGTTGTAAATACTGTATGTACGGATTGAACTTTCACTTAATAATATAACTGATATAACACATTTTCATGTATCTGTTGTTATTGTAGTTGACTATTCTGGTTGCTTTAGCAATGTATGTTATTTAACTTACAGATTTATGTATGAACTATTTTTTATGCAATTGTATGTATCTTGTTGAAGATGTGTTGTTGTATTAACCCATCACTTTGGATTATGGACTATTTCGATTCCACCCTATGATTTCATTCTGCTCGTGTGTTCCTTTTACGTAGTATATTATTACAAGCTTCTAAGGGACACTCTTCCTTTTCCCCTCTGTTATCTAGAACCCCCATGCATTTCGCTTGACTTGCAGCAAGGTCACACACTTTCTTAAACAAAGTTATCATACTTACCTCTGCATGCTACCACGATCAGGACACTCCTTTACTACCCATTGTTGGGACTCCTACTCGAAACGATCTCAGGTCTAGTTTGGACTTCTTATCGGGGAGATCCCTTGACATGTTGGCGATTCCAACACTGTCAACAAGTCCTCTAAGGATTCATCTAGTCCTAGGGTCATCGTAAAGATTTCCTCTTTTGTCTCTCTAGACCTACAATAATCCTTGTAATTCTCATTAAAGGCTTGCTGAATTTGTGTCCAAGTATTGATGTTGCCTCGAGGTAAGCTTATAAACCAATGAAATGTTGCATCTTTGCAAGTGGATGGAAACAACTTTATCTCCTATTTATTAGAGGTATAGTCATAGGTCCTACATAAAATAGTAAATTTAAACATGAATGTGTTAGGGCCCTCAAAGGTTAGACCATGGAAGGGAAGTAGGGATTATATTCTTCATGTTGGCATCGTCATTGATTTCTTGGATAGGAAAGCACTCGTGTTGTTTGTTTGCAGCCATGGTTTGGGTAGGTGAGATGAGTTGTTCCTCCCATACGGGTTCCTCAAAAATTTCAAGTTGCTCACCTAGAGGGGTTTCTAACTCCCTTTTAGTGAGAGAGGGAAGTTCAAAGTCACCAAAGAAGAATGATAGTTGGGTACTCGAAGGTGTTGGGGTTTTTGGTAGGAATTTCCGTTGATATCCCTACTCCTACGAGGCATGAAAGAACTAGCTCTATTTGTTTTCAAATTTTCCGCTTTTTTTTTGAACATTTTCAAATTAATAGTACTGATGCGAGAGAGAGGAAAAAAAATAAGAAACTTCTAAGTAGAAACAATACCTACTTGGACCCCTGCCGGATAGCGGTGCCAAAAAGTGATGAGCCCTAGTATTCCAACAAGAATGTTACAATTCCAAGGCTACCAACTTAAATTATCAACCCAGGATTCGTAGAAACTTAGAGGTGATAGTGTTGTATGCATTGTACGTCAAGCTCTACTCATGTCACCTTCAATTATTGAATCATATCAAAGCATGTAGAGACCACTCCTTAAACTAGCTTACAAAGATAATCTGTGTGAAAATGAAAGAGTCTACTCTAATCGCAGGACAATGAACATTATCCTAATTGAAGAAATGAAAGTGTCATTCATCAAATGTAAATACTAACTATAGCCACAAGAAGGGAATATACTATACTAGTTGTAGAAATAAAGCATGCTATTCTACTTGCAAAACAATCAAGTCAACACTCTACTTGCATAATGTAAATCATTACTCTACTTGCAAATTGCCTTGAATGAGGAAATTTAAACTACAAGGCATGACTAGAAAATCTAAGAGTGTAACCTCAAAAATGAGGTTTAATCTATTTACATTGAAGAGTTTCCCTTTATATCACTGAGTGTAAGATGGTTTTAGCTTTAGTAGCACAATCCTTACTCATTGCATAAAAGAATAGTCATTGTGATTCTAATTGTTGTCTTGTACTTGCAGTGAAGAAAGAATGGGTCTAGAGTGGTCCTTGGGTCTCCCTAACCATTGATTCGAAGTGTGGGGGTAATTATTCAATCCCAAAATGCAAAAATCAAGATCTTAAAGCAAATCTAGCCAAGTTTAGGCAATGCTAC
>APFE031445115.1:18314-52350 GCA_000404065.3 Pinus taeda
AACCGTATGAAGCAACAGGCTGACCAACATCGCTCAGAGCGCCAATTTCAAGAAGGGGATCAGGTCTTTTTGAAGCTGCAACCCTATAAGCAAACATCACTCAAAGACAAGGGTTGTCAAAAGCTCTCTCCAAAATTATATGGACCATACCAAGTACTTCAGCACATTGGAGAAGTGGCTTACAAGCTGGCTTTGCCACCTACAACAAAAATCCACCCAGTTTTCCATGTATCGTGCCTCAAGAAAGTGATTGGGAACAATTGCCGAGTTCAAACCAGTCTACCGGAATTGGACGAGGAAGGGTCAATCTGGCTTCAACTGGAATAGGTTCTAGACACACGAGACAAGCACCTGCGCGGCCGCATGATTAAAGAGGTCCTCGTCAAATGGAAAGACACCTCTCCGGAAGATGCAACTTGGGAAGCCACTATTCTTCAGCAGTTTCCGCAGCTTTAGCCTTGAGGACAAGGCTAGTCTTAAGGGGGAGGGCATGTTAGGGTCCCACCCTAACCCCCTTATTCATGTCATGGGATCACGTCATAGTCAAGAGTTAATAAAGCCCATATTAATATTTGTAAGTGGTTAACCCGCAATTAATGAAGGGACCACAGTTAGTTGCAAATGGGCCGTAGTATTAAATAAATGGTAAATGGGCGGTAGTATTAGATAGATGGTATTAATAAAACACACGGTATTAGCCCGTGGTATTGCATGTATGAGTCATATATAAAGTATAGAGACTCCCTGCGAGGAGCATCATGTCTGGTTTTGTAATCGAGCTCTGCTCTACTGGAGGTTGCCCCCTCGAAGAGGCCTGTGAACATTTCTCTCTGAGTAATAAAATCATTGCTATTCTGTGTTCTGGGTATATTTTCTTCGCATATACTGTGATCTGGGTATTTTTCTCGCATATTCTCTGTTTAGTATTGCTTTGCAGGTTAAGAAGCATAACAAAAGATGGAAATCGACTCAATCCGACTAAGGTTCAAGCAATTCTTGACTTGCCTCCACCTTCGAATTTATTAGAGTTGTAGAAACTTCAAGGGAGGGCAAACTTTTGGATGAGGTTCATTCCAAACTATACTGAAATGGCTAAAGGTTTTACTTGTATGTTGAAGAAAGAGGTACCCTTCCATTGGGATTAGGTTGCACATGCTTTCTTTAGTGCTCTTAAAGATTCCCTGATTAGAGCATTATTAATGTACGCCCCTAACTATCAACAATACTATTACCTGTATCCCGCCATTATAGATACAACCATCAGAATGGTTTTAGTCCAAGAAGAGGATGGAATAGAACATCTAGTATATTATTTGAGTTGTAATCTCAATGATATAGAAAGAAAATATTCATATGTGGAAAAGTTAGCTTTGGCAGCTTTCCAAGCTATGCAGAGGTTTCATCACTATATTCTCCTATGTAAAACTACAATTATCTTCGATTGCAACCCTATGACATACATTTTGTCACGTCAATTACTGGGGGGAAAAAATTCAAAGTGGATAGTTATATTGCAGGAATTTGATTTAGAATTTGTTAAGTCTAATTCAAAGAAATCTCTCGTATTTTCTGAACTACTTTTCGATCTTCCCTCATCCTCCAATGATTCAACATCATAAACGTCAATCTTGGATGAGTCTCTATTTCTCATTTCATCAAGTGATCCATGGTATGCGGATATATTGATTTGTCTCCAGACCCAAGATTTTTGGCCCAATACCTCTCTCTCTCAACAATGACATATTCGATACCAAGCCAAAAACTATCTGATCATTCATGACACACTTTATCACCATGGTATTGATACGATTTTACGTAGGTGCCTCGCTCGTGAGGAGGTTGAGAGAGCATTGAATGAATGTCATTCAGGTGCTTGTGGTGGACTTTTGTCCAGATATGTAACAACACAGAGAATTCTCTGTGTTGGTTACTTTTAGCCAAGAACATTCAAAGATTACATATTTTCCATTATAAGTTGTCATGCATGTCAAATATTTGATCGGAAAGCTGGACTACCACCTGCACCTTTACATCTAGTAGTTGTTGTTGGACCATTCACAAAATGAGGCATTGATTTCATGACATGTAACCCAACCTCGACTGGGGGGCATGGGTATATTATAGTCGATGTTGACTATTTTACCAAATGGGCCGAGGTGATGCCTACATTAAACAATAGCAGTGAAATGGTTGCATTATTTTTCTTCAACCACGTGGTTGCCAAGTTTGGTGTACAACAGGCCATAGTCACAGATCATGGGTCGCATTTTCACAATCGCATGATGGTTGAGTTGACTGCCAAATTAGGACTGTCACATGATAGTTCTACTCCATATTATCTGCAAACTAATGGACAAGTTGAGGCTACCAACAAGGTCCTTAAGAACATGTTGCAATGAATGATTGGAGTTCAAAAAAGGAGTTGACATTTAATCCTATACTCGACTTTGTGGGAATATCAAATATCGATGAGAAATGCTACTAGATTCACACCCTTTCAGTTGGTGTATGGTTTGGAAGCAGTCTTGCCAATTCAATGTGAAATTTCATCATTCAAACTCACAATCAACCTACTAGTTGACACTTCTAAGGAAGAAGCACGTTTCTTTGAATTAATCCATCTGGATGAAGCCTATCGTGATGCTGCATTGGCTAACGAAGCACACAAGAAATGAGTAAAGGCATAATATGATCAAAATGTCAAACCTTGAGTCTTCTCAGAAGGTGACCTGGGCTTGCTTTACAATTAGGAGTCTGATAAAATTGGAGCAGGAAAATTTGAACCACTTTGGATGGGCCCTTATATTGATAATTTCGTTTTGACGAAAGGTGCCTATTAGTTAGTAGATTATGGCGGATTTCCATTGTCTAAGCCCAGAAATGGGTTGTACTTAAAATGTTACTACGCTTAATTATGTATGGTAAAACTCATGTAAATATGCTTGGATTGCATGTGTGATTGTGTTTCTTTTAGGGTTTTTATTTGGTTGAGTAATCCACTTGGCATTTGTAGCAGATGTAGAACTTTTCGGAACCATTTGTTGGTTATGCCAATAGTGCTAGTTGTAGTACATAGAACCTATCTTCTGTAGCATGGGCTACTTTCGCTCCAGGTGGCGAGTTAATGAGTTTTAGAGGGATTTGTATTGGTCAATCGACAAACAATATCGCTGAGTATAGCACGTTGATTGAACTTCTCTATGATGCCATTTCACTTGGCATTCACTGAATCATCATTAGGCTAGACTCACAGCTCATCGTGCTACAAGTTACTGGCATATATACTGTCCAATACCCAGCAATTCATCGTATGTTCCTTAGAGTTCATATTTTGGAAAGGTATTTTGAGTTTATTCAATATCAACATATTTCCAGAAATCTAAACACATTGAATGACTCTCTAGCAAATTATGTGTTAAATAGACATTTGCAACATATGTAAAGTAAATATTTTCAATTAACATCATCAGTTGGATAGGATTACATCACTCAAACATAATAAAACCCTAAAAGTAAATTGTAAAAAGTTTTTACAAACAGTTTGGGTCCAAGACAAAAATTTGTCATCTGACCCAAAAAGTAAAATGTATGCACAAAAGTCTCATCCAACGACCCGATACACTGATGGTGTGGCATTGCAATCGCATAGGTAACTCCTCGATCTGGACATCTAGAATTCCTAGGGTTAATCCCTCTATGTGATCTTGCAATTTATCCAAAGGCTCAACCAAATTCAAGTCTCGGAGAACCACTCTCCTTGTAGGTCTCTATGTCGGTCTAGCTACATCTCGTGGGTCTCCCACAGGTTGAACAGGTCCCATATCTGTATACATAAAAAATTGATTTTGTTTAGTCTTGGAAGCAATGAAAAGCACAAAAAATGCAAAAAATTAAAAAAATTAAAAACACTTGGTCAAACAATTTACCAATAGCACCCCAGATGGCTCCAGCTGGTACTGGTAAATCTAGATTGCCAAGGAAATCCATTTCTAAATATGGATATTCTACGAAAGTCATCTCCTGTCGATTGAACCATTCAAAGAATGTAGGGGTAAATATGATTGAAGAATGGGCACCATGCCTAGCCATAAGATCTGTCCACCTCTGCATCTGTGTGTCTCTTGGTCCAGTTACAACCAGTGAAATGAGTTGTGGCCGCAAGAGAGGTATTCTCTCCAAGGCAAAAGAAATCGTGATTGATCCATAGCCGGAATTCTTGATCTTTCCTTTTTTAACCTTGGTTAGTTGTTCTTTCACAGATGAAAAGACAACCTCGAACCAGTTGAACACTTTTGGCTCTAAACATTCTAAAGCATATTGCATGTATGATTTGTTGGCCAAATGATGCGTTGAACTACCAACCAATCTAACAATGGTAAAAAGGATCATCCTTAGCGGTAAATCACTAACATCCTTGATAAGTATCCTTCCATCTCTGCTAGGTTAGGCGCCCCGCCTACAAAACTGTCGCACATATTCTTTCACTGGTCTACCCCCAAGGGCAACTCCTATTAGAGAAATGGGGGCACCCCGCCTTGACAGTGTAGTTAGGAAGTATATATCATTGATGGTAAAAGGGACCTCTTTGTCCCAGATGTGAAAAGATTGATCGATCAGATCCCATGATTGAACAAGGAACCGTAAAATATCCATTTGATGCCGCATGTTGGAAAATTGAAAATACTTGAGTAATCCACAATTTCCTAGGGCCTTGACTATTCCCTAATTACTCAAGGCTATGATATCTTGTTCTTCATGCTCTTGTTCTCACCATATGATTACCATTTCAATTCCTGAATTGGAAAAAAAGGAAACCCTAGGGACCTCAAAACCTTAAAATGTTCTTGACTAAAACAGGAGATAAAAAGAATGAAATAAAAGAGAACAGAGTTAGTTCCTACATGATCCAAACAACACAAGGAATGATCCCCTCAATCCTTCGCAATCAACTAGTAAACTTCGGGAAGAAACTGCTCCAAAAATCAGAAGGTAAAATGAGATGGTGAAAATGAATGGTAAGAACCAGTTTTTATGTTTATTTCTTGCACATTAATCGAGTAAACAATGGTTTTCATTTATTTAATCCATCAACATGTATTGTTTAATATATTGATGGAATCTTGAGCATCGATTAACAATTGGCAAGCAGTTATGATGTGCTTACGTGTAAATTGAACATATTTGACCACAAAGTAAACTTTTATCACTTTTTCAAGCTTTGTTAAAAATGAAAAAGGAACCCCCTGGAGTCCTCTTTAAGCTCTTTTTAGACTCTCTAAACATGAAAATATTGCTGAACGCTTGTCATTTCTAGCTCGTTAATGGATTAGAATCGATATCTACTCAATATAGTTTTACCCCTTCTTCGGGTTGAGATAGATTAACTACAAAAAAGGTACTGGTTGGTCAAACATGATCAATAGGTTCTCTCTTGTATTGTTTTATGCTTTTTTAGGCTTGAGAGACAAATGTATGAAAAAAAATTGTGGAGTTTCCTTTTAGTCCCTTTTTAGACTCTCTAAATGTGAAAAGGACTTAGTTATCTTTGTTGTTAAACTTGTTAAAAACATCAAATAGCGACAAACTTGTCCATCTAGACAAGGCTGAGTTTCACCTTTTCTAGACTCGTTCAAACATCAAATAGTGATTCACTTGATGGGTGGAATTATACAACAAGCATATGTTATCCTGCTCAAGCTTGATAAAAATAAAGAGGTACTGGTCAGAAATGACTGGGGAAAATGGAAAACGCTTGGAACATTTTATGGTAGTAGGTCACTCTTGAACATGACACTTTCACCTCATCACCGTGACTATGTGGGTTGGGTCATTTAGTTTGATGTTTGTCACACCATTGGTCTATCATACCATCCATTTCTTTGTTTTGGGTCAATGCTACCAATTCACTTTAGTGTCATTGATATGTTCAAGAGAAGTCATTCAGTTCAAAATTTCATCCTTTACAATACAACAAACCTTCATTTTCATGTTCGCCATTCCTAAACCTTGTGTCATCAGTGGATGTTTCATCTCAAAAATCATTAACCTTGTTTCATGTCATTGGTGTGGGATATATTAAGGCCCTCGTGCGATGAGTCGCTTCTTGTCAACATCAGCACATCATCCAAGAAGTTGATTTAGAAACACCCCTTCAGTACCTTGAGGCTTGCATACATCAATGGTAGGTTTCTCGCTTTCGGCGATAGGTTGACATCAATGGCCTTCGACCGAAAGACTTCATATGGTGTTCGACATTAAATCATTTATTCATAGCATGTGGAATGTACTGCAGTACCTTGAGGGTCATTGTCATTATTAATGATTCCTCTCACATATATTAATGGCTTACATCATTGGCTGGTAATCAGATGATGTCTCTCCATGTTCGACCTTATATCATCTATTCACATGGTTAGACTTGTACGTTGAATGAAAATTGAATGAGATTGAAGACCCCAGATTTAGTTTCATCCATCCGAGCTGTGATATATTTTCAGGAGTACTATGTCAAATGTTCAATGGCCTTACATTCATGGTAAACCATTAATGGATCTATATCTATAGACGACTATATTTGTACATGTAGTGCAAGTCTATAAGTTGAGCATGGGTATGCCTTCTCTCAGCTAAAAATTGTGAGAAAAAATCAAAGTATCATGATATATGTGTTATCACTCAGGTTGTCCCTAGGCTCCTATTAGGGATACGGCTGAGGTAACAAAAAACCAATCTTCTGATTGTAGGTTCTAGCCCACTTGCAATCGGAGAGGGCTCTCTCCTTTAGACTCAACCTTAGTTGATCTAGATTCAACCTTAGTTGATGATTTCAGGCTAGCTTTCTGACTTCAAGGGAATGTTGACTGTGATTGGAAGGAAGGTAGGATTCTCGAGTAAAGAGGCACAGTAAGGTGTTATGAATTCTGAATCATTGGGCATGGAGTCACAGATTGAGGCATGCAAGCGTTTTCTTGGTCACAAGGGGATACGGAGAGGGATAGCCACGCAGGATACAATATTCAGTCTACTGAAAGTACGAAATGAATATCAGGGATGAAAGGCAAAAGAGAATCATTTCATCATGCTGACAAAGGGGAGAGGTGGATGAGTGGGATCCCGGAGCATTTAAGAATTCCAAAGACATGCACTCATATATGAAAGAAACAGGGTAAACCAGAGCATTTAAGAATTATGGCTCATAACTGTTTCGGCAGAAAACATCGAAAAGTGCAGGAATTGAAATTAAGGTGTAACAAAACAAATCTTAAGCTATTCTTTTTTCCTGCAGGTTAGAAAGGCGGAAAGATGATAAAACATAAAATAAACAAGGAAGAAGAACACTTATTGGATCATGCAGAGACACAGGAATTCCATGATCATTCCTTGGCCAAGAGAAAACAACAAGTTGTTTCGCAATCCATGCTTTCAACAATCTTTGATTATGAGAAATATGACAGTTACAGTGCGAGTCTTTACTCAGAGAAATTGCTGGAAAGAAAACTGTCCAACAACTACTACTACCAACCAACCAACCCTTCACAATATCTCTTCCGGCGGTATTTATAAACAAAATATCAGGAAGACATCATTACAATTGACCTTCAGAGGTCGGCTTAGAACTCTTCGACAATCTAAATGCTGCTGAAATTAAATGCAAGTAAATCTTTTTTGACTGTGCTGGGGGCAGCTGAATCAGGACAAGTGATGAGGTGGCCCTTGGGGACCAGATGCGGTGCTGCTGAAGTGAATGAGCTGTGGGGCTGCAGTTTGGATTTGGTGCGAATTGAATGTGCAATTATTACGATTTGAGAGCTTCAAGTGACTTCGCTCTCCTTCTGTCAATCTGCTGGAAGATATTCAATTTTCTCTTGCTTTGGGCTGCCGCTCAAGATATTCTCTAATACACTTTGCCGCTACATGGATGGTTTCCTCCATCGACTAATACTCTTTGACATGCTTGATAGCTGCTGATTTGATCTGATACACTTTAAACTCTGTGATTGATCTGTTGTTGTCTTCAAAGCGGATCCGTTGGCACGCTTGGGCGATTTTCGGGCTTTTTCGGCGCGCAGTGGGCTCAGCAACCAGAAGATTCCATGAAGATTCCTCGAAATGGCCTATTTCCCGTAGCGATGCGCGAATAGCGCTTTAGAAACTGCCTCTGTTTCTTGATCTGGAACTCTGAAGTGCGACTTTTCTTCCTGCGCGAAGCTTTTTTCGGCTTTTCTGGCTGCTGATGTAAGCAAGGCGTCGGCTGTACGGCGGATGACGTCAGCTGTGGGTCCCTGGTACAACGCGACGTGGTGAGGTACTGGATAAACTATGGTGAAGAGACTCCGATGCGATATCGCGATATCGCGTCGGGGGGAAGGAGGGGGATCATTGGGTTGGGCATTTGGCGCTTGCAACTGCCGATATGCGATATCGTGATATCGCATCGGCGGAGAGGAAAGGTGGACGGGTTGGACACTCAGCGTTTGTGATTTCCAATCGCCGATATCGCTATATCGCATCGGTGGGGGACGGATGGGCTATGCTTGGTATGAATGCGAGAGTGCGAGGTTGCGACGGGAAGACAGTTTTGAGGGGAAAGGTAAGTAAGTGAGTGTGAAGGTTATATAAGGTTTTCGGAAGGGGTCCAACTACCTCGAGGGAATTTTATACTTTGGAAGGAGTCCATTGTATTTTGGGAAGTGGTTAGGAGGTCGGGCTCTTGCTTCGTTTCTGATAAACTGAACAATTCCCGGGAACTGATATAGTTATTTTTCAACCACGGGAGGGATATTACATAAGAGATTTTTAGTTAATATTAATACGAGGATGGGAAACATAGGGAGCTAGATAATAATGTTAGTGGTTAATATGGAGATGATAAGAAAGCTCTAAGTTCGGGAGACTTAGGCTATTACAGGGGGTAGGACCATACTTCAGGAGAAGATATGGAACAACTTTGAGTAAAGTAGATCTTTACTCAAGCGGAATGATGAAGATGATGAACTGAAGAGGTTTCAATCAGATCTTGATCTCTTTTGGGGATGTTAGTTAATAATGCGGGAAAACAGAGAAGGGAAGTCATTTATACCTCATTTGAGCCTTTTTGCTTACAAATCTTTGCTGATTATGTTCTGCATGATATTATGCCTGCAAACTTGGAACTTGTCAGCAATTCAACAGCCTCAGAACTACCTACCCAGCCTATTTTCCTAGCATTTTTTCTTCTTTAGCTTGGGGGAGCACTTAGACTTGCAAAACTATCATACATTTTCTTTTGATGCTTTCCTAGCTACATACTACCCTTATTTCTTCTAGAGCCCAGATTAAACTGTTGGACTCTTCTATTTCTCTACCTATCTAAGAGTCTGCCAAGATTAAACTGTTTAGACAGACTTACAATCTCTATATTCTAAAATAAGAAATTTAAACCTAGGGAGACCAAGATTAAACTGTTTGGACCTCCCTTTAACTAATAATAGCGATACCAGGAAAACTTTATAAAATTTGAAGGCAATTTAATGAACTTGAAGTAGCCTTCTTCATATGGAGACTGTTGGAGCAAATATGGAGCATTGCAGCAAGCAAACTACAACATATTTGGCCTATGAAATGCCAATCATGAAATATGAATACCTGCTACAGCAGGAGCTAACAATGGCTCCACTCAGGGATGGCTTCTCCTTGCGGGAAGTCAAGAACAGCAGGCCCGAACGCCTTGATTTTTAATTTTTGGCTGTCCTCTGTAAAATTTATTTTCTCCGGCCGCTTTATTTCTTCTACCTACCTACCCTAACCAGCAATTGCTTTGCCGTTAGGTAAAATCAAATAACCAGTGTAGCCATTTAAGCAACTGTGAAACGAGATAATCTTGCTGACTGATCTTTTCTGCATGCAAAAGCAATGTCCAGGCGCATGCTTTCACAACCAAAATTGTGGCCTCCATCACTTGCCGCTGAAGCTTACGGTCTTCACTGAGAAAACGTGTTAGCAAAATTTTGTTAAGCCAAAGTTCCATGTAATTTGCGATTGGATCAATGAACTTACCCTGTGAGAGAACTTCCTCTGCTTCGTTCGAATCTTCAGTAGAATCATGCAGAGTCTGTGAATCAGCAGGTGGCGGCATCTTCTCCTGAGTTGAGGACGGGAGACTTCGACATGATTTGGGACCTTCAGGGTCGAGGGGAGCAGCTGCATCTTCGGTAATGAGCCTAGCAGATGATCCTTCTGTCTTTCCCTTGGATCCCAGATCACACAGAATCCTCAGGTCCTCAGGCAACAGTGTTCCCTCCTGAATGTGGGCATGGGAGCTTAGGTATGATTCTGGGTTCTTTGGGCTGGAAGGATCAGTTACATCGTCGGTAATGACCCTAGCCGTTGATCCTTCTGTCTTTCCCTTGGAACCCAGATCATACTCAAACTGTAGTTCAGGAGACAACACTATTTCCCGCTGAACTGGAGGAGGAAGATTTTGGCAAAACTCTTGAGGGTTTCGGAAATCATAAAACTGAATTTGAGCTCCCAGGAGTTAAATTTCGGTCTCATATTTTTCCACAACAAACTCAAGGAACAATTTATTTCGGCCACCAGGTATTTTTGACAATACCTTTCTGAAAAATTTGTCATCGAGCTCAAACTCTAATAAACTTTCTTTGCATTTTTCTAAAGCTTCTTCTATCGGAAGTTCTTCCCAAGATTCGGTCATTCTCTCTTTTTGATAATACATGGGGCACTTGGCTGTAACATTAGGTTCGTTCCTCAGTGGAGCCTTTGAATGAAATTGAAGTGGAGTCGCTAGGTGGATGTCTGGACTCTGAAGTGCCTGATCTCTGTCCACCATCAAAGATCAGAACTAAACATGACAAGCCTTCAAAAATAGGAGCACTTCCTCCATTGGGGTTTAAAGATGAACCGAACGCTTGAATCCCCAATGGTGTGCGCAGATACAGGTTGATCGAGGCTTTTACAAGTCAGTTTCTTCCACTGTAGAGCTGCAGAGTGGTTGCATTGATTTATCTGAGGAGGTCCCTAGCGGAGTCGCCATTATGTTCTCACTCAGGTTGTCCCTAGGCTCCTATTAGGGATACGGCCGAGGTAACCACAAACCAATCTTATGATTGCAGGTTCTAGCCCACCTGCAATCGGAGAGGGCTCTCTCCTTTAGACTCAACCTTAGTTGATCTAGATTCAACCTTAGTTGATGATTTTAGGCTAGCTTTCTGACTTCAAGGGAATGTTGACTGTGATTGGAAGGAAGGTAGGATTCTTAAGTAAAGAGGCACAGTAAGGTGTTATAAATTCTGAACCATTGGGCATGGAGTCACAGATTGAGGCATGCGAGCGTTTTCTTAGTCACAAGGGGATACGGAGAGGGATAGCCACGCAGGATACAATATTCAATCTGCTGAAAGTACGGAATGAATATCAGGGATGAAAGGCAAAAGAGAATCATTTCATCATGCTGAAAAAGGGGAGAGGTGGATGAGTGGGATCCCGGAGTAGTTAAGAATTCCAAAGACATGCACTCATATATGAAAGAAACAGGGTAAACCAGAGCATTTAAGAATTCTGGCTCATAACTGTTTCGGCAGAAAACATCGAAAAGTGCAGGAATTGAACTTAAGGTGTAACAAAACAAATCTTAAGCTATTCTTTTTTCCTGCAGCTTAGAAAGGCAGAAAGATGATAAAACATAAAATAAACAGGGAATAAGAACACTTATTGGATCATACAGAGACACAGGAATTCTGTGATCATTCCTTGGCTAAGAGAAAACAACAAGTTGTTTCGCAATCCATGCTTTCAACAATCTTTGATTATGAGAAATATGACAGTTACAGTGCGAGTCTTTACTCAGAGAAATTGCTGGAAACGAAACTGTCCAACAAATACTACTATCAACCAAACAACCCTTCACAATATCACTTCGGGCGGTATTTATAAACAAAATATCAGGAAGACATCATTACAATTGACCTTCACAGGTCGGCTTAGAACTCTTCGACAATCTAAATGCTGCTGAAATTAAATGCAAGTAAATATTTTTTGACTATGCTGGGGGCAGCTGAATCGGAACAGGTGACGAGGTGGCCCTTGGGGACCAGATGCGGTGCTGCTGAAGTGAATGAGCTGTGGGGCTGCAGTTTGGCTTTGGTGCGAATTGAATGTGCAATTATTACGATTTGAGAGCTTCAAGTGACTTCACTCTCCTTCTGTGAATCTGCTGGAAGATATTCAATTTTCTCTTGATTTGGGTTGCTGCTCAAGATATTCTCTGATACACTTTGCCACAACATTGATGGTTTCCGCCATCGACTGATACTCTTTGACATGCTTGATAGTTGCTGATTTGATCTGATACACTTTAAACTCTGTGATTGATCTGTTGCTGTCTTCAAACCGGATCCTTTGGCACGCTTGGGCGATTTTCGGGCTTTTTCGGCGTGCAGTGGGCTCGGCAACCGGAAGATTCCTTGAAATGGCCTATTTCCCATAGCGATGTGCGAATAGCGCTTCGCAGTATTCGCGCATCGGAAACTGCCTCTGTTTCTTGATCTGGAGCTCCGAAGTGCGACTTTTCTTCCTGCGCGAAGATTTTTTCGGCTTTTCTGGCTGCTGATGTAAGCAAGGCGTCGGCTGTACGGTGGATGACGTCAGTTGTGGGTCCCTGGTACAGCGCGACGTGGTGAGGTACTGGATAAACTGTGGTGAAGAGACTCCGATGCGATATCGCGATATCGCGTCGGGGGGAAGGAGGGGGATCATTGGGTTGGGAATTTGGCGCTTGCGACTGCCGATATGCGATATCGCGATATTGCATCAGCGGAGAGGAAAGGTGGACGGGTTGGACACTTGGCGTTTGTGATCGCTAATCGCCGATATCGCTATATCGCATCAGCAGGGGATGGATGGGCTATGCTTGGTATGAATGCGAGAGTGCGAGGTTGCAACGGGAAAACGGTTTTGAGGGGAAAGGTAAGTAGGTGAGTGTGAAGGTTATATAAGGTTTTCGTAAGGGGTCCGACTACCTCGGGGGAATTTTATACTTTGGAAGGAGTCCATCGTATTTTGGGAAGTGGTTAGGAGGTTGGGCTCTTGCTTAGTTTCTGATAAACTGAACAATTCTCAGGAACTGATATAGTTATTTTTCAACCATGGGAGGGATATTACATAAGGGATTTTTAGTTAATATTAATACGGGGATGGGAAACATAGGGAGCTAGATAATAATGTTAGTGGCTAATATGGAGATGATAAGAAAGCGCTAAGTTCGGGAGACTTAGGCTGTTATAGGGGGTAGGACCATACTTCGGGAGAAGATATGGAACAACTTTGAGTGAAGTAGATCTTTACTCAAGCGGAATGATGAAGATGATGAACTTAAGAGGTGTCAAGCAGATCTTGACCTCTTTTGGGGAAGTTAGTTAATAATGCTGGAAAACAGAGAAGGGAAGTCAGTTATACCTCATTTGAGCCTTTTTGCTTACAAATCTTTGCTGATTATGTTCTGCATGATATTATGCCTGCAAACATGGAACTTGTCAGAAATTCAACAGCCTCAGAACTACCTACCCAGCCTACTTTCCTAGCATTTTTTCTTCTTTAGCTTGGGGGTGCACTTAGACTTGCAAACCTATCATACATTTTCTTTTGATGCTTTCCTATCTACATACTACCTTTATTTCTTCTAGAGCCCAGATTAAACTGTTGGACTCTTCTATTTCTCTACCTATCTAAGATTCTGCCAAGATTAAACTGTTTGGACAGACTTACAATCTCTATATTCTAAAACATAAAATTTAAACCTAGGGAGACCAAATTAAACTGTTTGGACCTCCCTTTAACTAACAGTAGCGATACCAGGAAAAACTTACAAAATTTGAAGGCAATTGAATGAACTTGAAGTAGCCTTCTTCATATGGAGACTGTTTGAGCAAATATGGAGCATTGCAGCAAGCAAAGTACAACATATTTGGCCTGTGAAATGCCAATCATGAAATATGAATACCTACTGTAGCAGGAGCTAACAATATGTATTGTAACTGATGTAGGTCTCCTTTCGTTTCAAAACTTTCTCTCCAAGTGGTAAAGCATCTCACTTGACATGTTTATTTTCAACTTTATGCTTTAGTGGGCAACTGTTACAGGTCAATTTCGGCACATCAACAACATCTTCAAGATCCATATTATTAAGGTCCATCAATCCCTAAATTTAGTTGTTTTCATTCCCTAATGAAGTTAACCTACATCATGCTTGCCACCCAAGAGTTCCCATGTCACCATTCATCCAAAAAATGACCCTAAGGAGATCAGTGTAGGTGGCCCTTTATCAAGCTACATTGCAATGTAGGAATTTCACTGTCTGGGTGCACTGCAGTGCAGTTGGCCTTTGCTTCACCTGCGCTGAGTGAGATTCATCAAATTTTTGAAATGAATCCATTGGATTCCTCATCCAATGGATGCTTATAGAAGTTTCCAGATGGATTGAGCTCGCTTTTGGATGAGGAAGAGGATGAATGAACCTTAATCGATTATCCCTTCCTCCATGGAACGAATTCCCAATTTTGGCAGAGCATTCATGAGGGCCATTAATGGCTTAACCTCCTCCATTCAGCTATAAATTGACAAAGCATTCAAAGGCTGGTCTAGGTTGGAATTTCTTGAGCTAAGGAAATGTTGTTTTAATGAGATTAGTAAGAGTATTGTAATGATGTCGAATTGTTGCTTCATGAGGAGAGAAGGGATTGAATCTGGAAGGATGACACTGAATCGAGCATGAATCTTCATGGGTTGTAATCTTTCTTTCTATTAATAAAGAATTATAAACTTTTTCCATTCATGTGCTTATATGATGTATATCGTATTCTGGATTGTATGATATGTTTAGTTAACAGATCGTTATTGTATGCTTGTGTGCGGGTACTTTCCAAGCGAGTTAAGTACGGAAAGGAGTGGTGAAATCAGTCAAAGGAGAGAGGGGTCAAGCGAAAGTTATAGGTTGGTTCCTTTACTTCCTTCTCTTATCTATTAATTATAGGAAAAGCAGTGAATTACTTTGTATGATGTTTCTAGACTAGCTACTAAGTCTAGAGGATTAGGTGTTTGAAGAAACAATAAATTTTCCCAAAACAGTACTCCCTATGCTAGGATGACCTCCATTGATCTGGGATCAATGAAACTAATATGGGATTAGTATGAGTGGTTTGAGACATTCTCTTATGAAATTGATATGGGATCAATAAAATTGATATGGGATTAGTATGAGTGGTTTGAGACACTCTCTTGTGACATTGATTTGGGACCAGTGAAATTGATCTGGGATCAATATGAGTGGTTTGAGACACTCTCTTGTGACGTTGATCTAGGATCAATGAAACAGATTTGGGATCAATATGAGTGGTTTGAGACACTCTCTTGTGATATTGATATGGTATCAATAAAAATAACTTCGTGTCAGTAAGAGTGATGTGACACACTCCCTTGAGATGAAACTAACTTTGGGTTAGTAGAGAATGGTATGAGACATTCTCGATCAATTCTTCTTCTTCATGGTTTAGCAGAGCAAAATAAAGCAGAGCAGAGCAGAGCTCGGTAGTTTAAAGCAAAGAAAAAAAGAGCAAAGCTCAACAGATCAGAGCAGAGCAGAGTAGTGCAGGGCACTGATGGTAGATATAGTACAATGGGACATATGGATCAACAGATGGAGTTCTCCCTAGTTGAGAGGGAGTATTAAAATTGGAAACTAGGGCCAAACTCCATGTGGGTCATCTTATTTATGGTAGCTGATATTTTTGTTGGATCCCTCTCATCAATAGGTGTAGGATTGATCTAAAGATCATCTGATTCTGATAAGTATTCATGGAGTTATGGATTTATTTGCGTTATAAGACAATTCATCAAGGTCAGCCAACAACCAAATAAACCCCACATGTGCTCAACGTTTTAGTATAAATAGGGGTGGCCTTCAAGTCATTTCAACAAAACTTGGGATCTCTTCTTCTAACTACTTGTCTTTGGGTTTTAGTAGGAGGAGATATCCTAAGGAATAACGTTGCCCTAATCTAGAGGGTAGAAAGCCAGAAAAGCCAGAAAATCCAGAAATGCCGGAACTGCTGGAAAAGCCAAAACTACCGGAAAAGTCAGAACTATTGAAAGAGTCGGAAATGTTGGAAAGGCCGAAACTACTAGAAAATTCAGAAAAGGCGGAACTGCTGGAAAAGCCGTAACTTCCAGAAAAGACAGAACTGCCGAAAAAGCTAGAAAAGCCATAAAAGCAGGAATTGCCGAAAAAGCCAGAAAATGCCAAAAAAACTAGAATTTCCAGAAAAGCCGGAAAAGCTGGAAATGCCGGAAATTCCGGAACTGTCGGAACTACAGGAAAAGTCGGAACTGCCAGAAAAGCCGAAACTGTCGAGACTCCTGGAACTGCCAAGAACAACCGAAACTACCAGAACCAGCAGGAACAGTTGGAACTACTAGAACTATCGGGAAATATCAAAATAGTCGGAACATTTGTCTCTGAAGGAGAGTAGCATGTAAGGTATAAATAACTAACATTGGTATAGTTGTATGGTACTTAGCAGCAAATACACCAAGCATGCAATGTTACAGCTAGCATGCAAGGGACAACTAGCATGCAACAACAAGCATGCTAAGGACAGGAAGCATGCTAGAGAGAACAAGCAAGCAGGTGACAACAAGCACACAAGGTGCAGCCAACATATAGGTTAGGATGGCAACATGGTGCAACAATGACACATAATGTAGTACAGTGATGGGTACAAACATGATTAATGAAGCATGATGAGATGCAGCATAGTGATGATGGGTGTAGCATGGTGCGACACAATGATAGTTGAAGGAGTCACCTTGGAGAATTAGTTGAAGCAGCATGTCTTCAATTGATCTCATGTATCATCCTCTTAGAGATGATCTATGCTCTTACCTAGGTAAGTCAAAGTGTTGACTTCTATTGTAAACATACTATCTCTCTCTCTCCCCCTCTGCTGAACTATTGAATAACATATAAGAATAATTGATAAAGGGTTTCCCCACATTGGGGTTTGTCCCTAGCTAGCACCACATCTTGTGTCCTCTTATCTTCGCTTGTTTTCTGTGATTTATGTGTATTTTCCATCTGCAATTTACTTTAATGCTGATGTGATTGCTAATCTGGAAAATATATGGAGCTAATTGTGAAAATTGAAATAAATTGCTCCAACCATAGAACATACCTAAAATTAACAATAGTTGAATGTAATAGTGAGAGATTAGTTGAAGAGTCATGAGGGTAGGTGAACAACCACAAAGGGGAATATCAAGGGTCACCCCACCCTTTGTTATTTCTAGAACTTGATAACTCATTTTAGGGGCTTTTAGGCAACTAAGCTTTTGATAGGAGTATCTTAGAGAAAACTTGGAGTGTATTGTAACGAGCCTTGAATTCTCCATATTGCGGATCTAGTACATATCTTTGGAGGAGAAGGAAAAAGTGACTATAATGTACTGTTATCTGGACTAGTGGTTGGTCATGGTTGTACTATATGATTGGAACTTTCACTTCTTAATATAATAGAGCGAGCATGTTTCATGCATAGGTCATTATTGTATTTCAATTATCTTGGTTACTCTAATGATATATGTAGTTGTTTTCTTACGCATGTATGTATAGACTCTTTTTGTATATGTATGTATGAATCTTACTGAGATGTGTTGTTGGTTTAGCCATCACTTTGGAACTTTGGTTCACCTGCCTTCCATTTCATGATGAATATTTTCTCATGTGTTCCCTTCCAAGCTGTGTGTTTCCATAGGTTTCTAAGAGGCGCAGTCACCCCACCTTCCATGTGTTAGGACCATTCATGCACCTTCCTTGGCTTGTTACACATGTAACACCCTTGCTACCAATAAGGACATCCTACTTACCTCTATGTACAACAACGTCAAGGTGGTACCATACGACCCACTGCTCGGACTCCTACACCAAACAATCTGAGGTCTAATTGGGACTTCTTACGGAGATATCCCCTGACATGTTGGTGGGTCGAGCACCATCAACATCTGAATATGGGAAGATTTTTGAAGCTCACTCACCTTGGTTAATTATAGTCTTCACTACACATTAGTTTAGATTTAGTAATTATTATCTCCTCATGTTAGGACACTCACAACCTTTGAATTCCTTTGAATATGATCTGGAACTCCATCCCTTCTTTTGTGGCTATGTATTTTTGTTGCCTTAAGATTTGTTTGAGGGTGTTTTTGGTGTTGGAACAAGCCCACCTGAACTATGTGTCCTTACACTCATTGTTGGTTTCAATTTAGGTTCTTGATGTTCCTTCCTTTAGTTTGGTAGTTGAGTTGGGCACTATGGAAAATGTTGTAAATATTAGTTCATCAAAACAGTTTCAAAATATGGTTGGATATAGTTTGTGGAGATATGCTGGTTATTTTTGTATAGGCATCCTTAGTTGTTTATGGCTTAGATCAACACAATTCATTGTCTCTATTAAAAAAAAAATAATAAATCATCAGTGGGCTAGGTCTCATTATTGTGTTTGTTGGCAAGGTTCCCATGTGGGATCACTTGCAAGAGCTAGACTCTCCTGCATGAAAACTTCAATCAAAGTCTAATATGAATTACATAAGGTGGAGGAGGAAATAATCAAGAGTGTGAATATCACTTTGACTCTAAGTTCATTATGATGGTGGTTGATTGAGTTTTTGACATAGGCCATACAAGTGGGTGTCAAAATCAATACATGCATATTATAGATCTCTACTAGTAGTTGATGAAACTCCTGGGTAGAGTTCTTCTTGAATGAAGAAACACAAAATATGAAATACACTTGATGATGGATGAGCAATAGCTCTTTTCAAAGCTCTGGGTAAATGTTTTGCAAGGATTGAGGCAATCCTCATGTGTGGAAATAGACCAATGCCTCTCGATGGTCCTAGTGTTCCTATGCCTATGGAGTTGGATGTCTCCGCTTATTCTTAATTATCTAAATGCTAAAGTTTATTTTACCTGTTCGTTGCTTTAGGTTTCTTAAGCCTGTGAAGGATGTTAATGTTTCTCTATATGTCTTAGAATCTTCTTTGGGTGACATACCCTGATCTTTTAACCCTTGTGAAGAATTATGACATCTTTGGAAAAATGTCTATTGTTCTTTGAATGGTCTGATTTCATAGTGGCATATCAAAGACATATAGAGAAGAAGAAAAAATATAATTCACTTGAGCTAATAAAATCCCTCTTCTCTTTTTTTTTGGGAAAAAAAAATATACACTTTTTTTTATAGATACATCTTATATAATATTAAACTAAATCAATAACATTAAATATCTAATTTTTTATCTAAAATTTTATCATTTTTAAAACATGTATCAATTTTATAAAATTAATTTAATTTTAATTTATCTAAATGACCTTTCATAACAAAATGTTTCATTAAAATTAATAAATTCATGTAATTCTTTAACAATGTTAATAAAATAATACTCTTGTCAAATAACATAAAATATTTCTCGTTTATTTTGTTTTGAAAGGGAAAAAGGATACAAAATTATAACAATTTTTTTCAAATAAACCTTTTCCTATTAAATTTATACCACATTACATAACATCAAAACTATTTGTCATCTTTTACTAGAGTGAAAACTAGATCAACAAAAAAAAAATAATATCGATTATCCTAAATCTCCATATATTTTACTAGATACATATAAAAATATCAATTGACTAAGGGGCTTCATTATGCAATACATTATGCACGCATACTAGTAAATCCTAAGTGAACTAAAAAAATAATAAGTTAATTAAAACCATAGGGAGGACATGGAAATATAAATAGTTATTGGAATGGATGAATTGACTAGAGGTGCAAGATTTGGTTTGTTGGAGAGGCACTACTAAATGCTAGAGAGTTATCCATTTTCTTCCACACCTAACAGGGTTTCTTAATCTTTTTTTATCACATCAACAAGTCCTAGTCCCCAGTCCTTGCATAAGTAACTATTTCAAATTGTTGAAAGATGAAGTTGAATGTCATTGCATCTTGAGTTGGACAAAAGAAAAGGCTCACTACCGTATTTCTTGTTCTCTTGATGTGAGAGGAAATAATGATATAATCATATGGATCAGATGTTTAATATGTGTGATATATTTTTTCAATCTATAGCTGTGATTTTTTTTTTTTAAGATCTAATGATCAATTTCTTTACTCCTTAGATTAGGAGCAAAGAACCACGCTCCACATTAATGCTAGAGAAGCCTTGGGATGATGTAATAACAATTCCAACCTCTAGAATTGAAAATCCATCTTCATTATTCTTCAATATCCCCATTGTATCTATAAATAGAAACATTGATTTCCCATAGTTTTCATAGAAGACCCCTCCAATACTAGTACAACATGTGTTTCCATTAGATGCCCCATTAAAATTAAGTTAAGGAATCTAGAGGAAGGAGTGCTTTGGAAGGATGGGGGATTAGAAGATGGAATTCTTGGAGGCAAAGGATCCATAGAAGTAGGTGAAAACATCTTAATACTACATAAAATTGTAGCATCCAAACATTGAACTCCCTAGTGTAACGATGACCAAGGGTGGAGTAGTACTGTTTCATAGAGTCTTTGTAAATATTTTTTCTAGATTACCTCCTCTTTAGATTATCAAATATTAAAGATATGATTGTTCCTCTCCTTCTATATGTACCATAGAAAAAACCATGGAGTGACCATATAAAAAACCATGGAGTGAGAAGAAAAGTTGATTTAAAATATGATTCTTTGTCATAGAGGATCCCCAACCTTCAGTACTTTTTATGATTCTATACCTATTCTTGTCTGACTATTCAAATAAGTTGAAGAGTTGAGATCACAGAGCTAAAAAAAATCACATCTATTGAGAAAGTCCTCTATGTCCTCTACATTCGGTCTACACAAAAAATAGAGGTAAGGGTCTTCAAATCGTCTATGAATGATTTTATGTCATTAAAGAGATATTTAATGTACTAAAAAATAAATAAATGGAAAAGTATGAGGCATATGTTTTGAGCCCGAACTTGTTTTCATATCAGTTAATAGGGAAGATTGACGTGACCTATATCTACCTAATATGCCTCTTTGATTTTAAACATACCTATTTGATTATAGCCCCATTATGGTTTTTCTTGTCCCTTGGAGAGTGGTATATTTATTTGGTTAATTTATTCCATTAATGTTTCTAAATAGACTTGATCAAGAGTTTGAGGCCAACTTTCCTTATTTTTTCATTGATTCCATGAGACGCACACCATTGTCTAGTGCCAATAATTTTCTACTTTCAGGAGACCTCTAGATTTCATAATCTTTTCTACAGTAAGAAATTATACCTTTCCACCAATCTTTGGGTATCGCTATTAATTTTTTCCAAAATAAGGAACCCTTTCCTTCTCAGACTACCCAGAAACAATGTTGTTTTACAATGAATTAATTAGTGATAGAAACATTTTGATATTCAAGATCCTTGAATAGGGTTTTTAGCTCTTTAGTGTCGTTTCCATGATTGAGAGGGGCTACATTTCTTCTCCAAAGTTTCCTCCATAAATTTTGGTGACCATGGATCTACCTCCACTATATATCCCCCCCCCCATAACATTATTTAGAATTTTCAGATCATGAGGACGAAGAACCCCTACCATATTGGGAAGACCAATTTATCTCAGGCTAGAAGGACCCATTTAGAGAATTGATCTGTAGATAATATTGAAATATTTGATGATTTATTTGGATGCTGGAAACAAAAAGAGAAGATACACCAAAAGGTCTTGCAAGACTAATTTTAACAAGACTAATCTTCTACCAAAATTTAGAGATATGAAGGTCCATCAATCTAGTTTATTGAACATTTTTGGACTAATTCCTTTTAGTGAATAGTTATAAGATAGTTTTATAACAAAGGTACCCCAAAATATTTAGCAAGGAGTAAGCTGTGTTGAAATACCAACAATCTAATTAAATTCCATTTCACTACTAAATTAGAATTAAACAATTGTATTTGAAATTTAGCTAGATTAATGAACACCCTTGATGCCTCGATGAATTCCTGTAAGATATATTTTAGTCCTTTATATTCTCTTACGGTAGGAACTCCCATTAACCTCATATCATAAAAAAACTAATGATGGGAGATGGGAAGATCATCACCATATAGTCTTAATCCTTTTATCTTTCCTTATCCAGTTGTTTCCTTGATTGTGCATCCAAACCCTTATACAAAAAGAATAAGTAAGAATGGTGAGACATGGTTTCGTTTTCAAATTCCATGTGAAGACTTGAATGTTGAGGAAGTAGATCCATTGAGAATGATAGAGAAGAAAGTGATTGCAACCAGATTTTCTACCCAGTTAATCCAATTACTTGAAAACCCAAAGGTTGTGAGAACATTGAAGAGATAATCCCAAATAATTCTTTAAAAGTACTTAAATAGGTCAAGCTTAGTTAGCATTCCCACATATTTATATTTTTTCAATGAATGGAGGACCTCATGGGCTACTACTATTATGTCCAAGGTTTGTTTGCCCTCCACATAACTCGCATTCTCCATTGGAATTAGATTTTGTAGGAGTGGCTTTAAATGAATTGAAATGAGTTTTCAAATAATATTGTATATAACATTGCATAAGGCTATTAGTATGAACATGTCAAGATCCTAGGCCTTATCACACTTGGGAAGATTGTTAATAGAATGAAATTCAAAGCTAGAAATAAATCATGTACTACGAGATTCTTGTATCACGTTATGGATCTGTTTACTAAGGGAATGACAATAAGCATGGAAAAAATATATGGTGAACATGTTTGGACTTGACACTTTGTTTTTTGGCATGGAAATTACTACTTTTTCGACTTCCACATAAGATATATTTTGTATTAAGGCATCATTATGATCTAGTTGAACCAATGTTGGGATGTTTTCATAGTATTATGAATTAGTTTCCATTGAATTTTATTTGGTTAAGCTAAAAATGATCCATAATATATAACCAATTCTTGCTCCATCTCTTTGTGATCTATGGTTTTTCACCCTACTTCATCATTGAGAAAAAATATCTTGTGATGATTTCAGTGTTTGATCATTGATTTATGAAAAAGAATTATGTTGATTTTCACTTTTCAAAGCCACTTGATTCTTGAATTGTGACTCCATAATATTTTCCTTTCTTTCCTTATAGAATCCTTTATTTTTTTGAGTATTTCTCCTTATTTTTTTGTCATATCCTAAATTCTTCCCTCCATAATTATTTCTTATTGAACCTCATTTATACGTACGATCAACTCTTGTTGCTTGGAAAATATTTCTAAAATCCTCTTTGTTACATTTTTAAATTTTTGATGTAAGAACCTTGATCATTTTTTGAAACTTGACCAGGAAGGACCCTAGACTTGAATTCATTCCCACCACATCTTTTCCTTCTCAAGGAAGGATGGATCCTTCATCTAGAAACTCTCAAATTAGGAAGGATTATTTTTATGGTTAGCTTTGATATCTATTTCTAAATAGATTATCTAGTGATCCAAACTTGTGCAGGGAAGGATACATTATTTTAGGAAGATATACACTTCTAAGAAAGATTATAGTAGTACAAATCTATCCAAGTGCAAGGCTATTTGGTTCTTAAAAGGGAAATGATTATTTTAGGTGAATATTCCATTAAATATTTGTACGTTGGTCAATTTCAATTATTGGATCCATTATTTGAATTGTTGGGAGTCTATGCCCGAGTGGAAAATGCCTCCCTTCCTTTTCCTCTAGTCATGTCACCACGTTGAAGTTTTTACCTATAATCCATATCTTATCTTGGTGAAACTCTCTAATGCTAGTTATGTTTCTAAGAAATATTTCCTTTTTTATCACCATATTTGGCCCATAGCTTGTTGTTATGCATATCATTTATTTGATCCTAGGTAGTGGAATCTACTAGATATTATCCTCAGGGTAGCCATCCATCCATAAATTCCACTTCATCTAGATTCAACAAGATATTGATTCCCCTTGATAACCCTACAACATCTAGTTCTATGGTTTGACATCCTTTCCAACAATGAAAGGAAATTGAGTTCACTTAATCACTATCTCATTTAGTCTAACCTATAACATTATTATTATAGGTATTTACCTAAATATTCTCTCTTTGAGAAGCCTTTGTTTTCCTCAACATTTAAGGAATCTTATATTCCACAAAATTACATCATTAGGAAGGATGTTGGATAAAGAAAAACACCTCCATTAAGAGACCCACTCATCATAATTGACAAGCACGTCCCCTATGTCTTGTCTTAACAATTTTTTTCTTTTCCTTATTGTTGTCGAGTTGTAAAAAGGGTCTTTTTCACCTCTAATTACCTCACATTAGTTTGTCAATATAGGAACATTTTGTTATTTCAAAGAGTGTCTCAGTTTGAGGTTGTCATTTGTCAGAGTAATTCTAGTAGTATAGTGCTCAAAATACAAGAATAAATGGATGCTTAAAACAAGATTTACTTACAGTAAAGTAGTTTAAAGTTGAAATCGTGCATTCAAGAAACTAAGAAATTTATCAGTCAAGGGTCCAGTAACAGTAACTCATCCCTTTGTAAACTGATGTAACTAAAGGTAATCATGGAACAGATCGTCAATCTGGGGACTAGACAACAAATTTCAACGCCCACTATAGTTTCAGATCGTTCTGCACACCAAATCAATGATAACGCAAATAATCAGGAAATGGAACAACAACTAGAAAATGTACCTTATACTCATTCTAAAACTATTATGTTATGGACATGTTGAGGGTGTTGGAATCTGCAACACTCAAGTGATCACCCCGATATGAACCCGCAACTAGGCCTCACGATGTTTGGAGTATGAGTCCCAATAGTGGGTGGTAATGTAATGTCTTGATCACGGAAACACGCAGAGGAAAGTATGATAACTTTGGGTAAGAGAAAGTGCTTGACCCTAAGGAGAGTCAAGTGCGATGCATGAAGGTTCCAACACACCAAGGGAAAAGGAAGTGCACCCCTTGTAATCCTGTAATAGTACGCAACTTGAAAGGAACACACGTGCGAAATGACATCACAATCTAAAATGTAGAATAGTCCACAAGCTAAAGTGATGAGTTAATCCAACAACACATATTTAATAGGATTCATACAAATTTAAAAAAAATAGCTCATAAGCATATGCATAAGTTAAATAACATACATTCCCAATACAACAAGAATCCTACTATATTAACAACATATGCATGAAAGCATGCTAGCTTTGATTTTTTTATTATAAGTGAAAGTTCCATCCATACATATACCATTGATGACCACTAGCCCCAATAGTGGAACATTACGGTCAAGAACACCTACTCCTCTAAAGAATTATACTTGCTCTATGCTATGAAGAAGCTAAGGCTCTTTACAATAATCCGAAGTTCTTTCCAAGTCTAACCCTAGCCAAAAGCTTGGCTCCCAAACGCCTATTTGAGTTATGAGGTTATATTTATAACAAGAGGAGGTGACTCTTCAACTCCCCTTTGTCACATTTGAACTACTGTCATGACTCTTCAACTTCTTTACAAAATGACACATTACATTACATGGTTACTTTTCATTTTTCAGTATTAACACTTGGAATTTCAGTTACAACATAATTACAAATAATATTACATTTCCCACTCATACACATATAAGACAAAATAGGGTAGAGACAGCCTAACAAGACACAAAACTATGTTTCAGAAGTTTTGGGGAAGTCCAGCTTAGCAAACTTCACTTGCATCTTCTCGGTCACGTATTGGTGCTAAGCTTGGTACTGTGTGATGGTGTCCCCAAACTCCTTAATGGTGTATTTGTGGAAGCGGACTCTAACCTCCATGGTGTCTAGGTACACAATATTGGAACCTATATCCAACTCTTTCTGAAGCACGGGCAATGTTGTATTGACCTTGGCAGGACCACCGATGAACTTATGCATGTTTTTTGCATTCAGTTCCAAGTCTTCCTTGGTGGCTTCTTGTCTTAGCTACTCCAAGTAATCTTCGACCTCCCACCAGAATTAGCTCTTGGGTTTAACATCGATGAAGGAATCAATTGATGGGATATGGTGTGTTCTCACTAAGACATCAAACTAGTATACAACCACACATATGAGGCATGTGTGCTACCGATGAATGAGGCGAGCTGCTTGTTGTTCTGAATCAACATTTGAACCTTTTCTTTCTCCAACTCTTCCTATGACATCATCTTCTTCACTAAGTCAAGTGGGACCCCTTTGTACCGCATTGTCCACACTTGTACATAGGTGATGGAAACATGTATGTTTTTGAGAGTTTTGACAATCTCTTTGCTTCATTGTTGTAGGCCATGAAAATGGGCAACTGCTTTATGCACAGTGAAAAATCTGTCATATATCTTTTGCATGGTTTCTCCAAGTGTTATTACTTTAGTCATTATTTTTGTTCTGATCTCCCCTAATGCCGAAACTACATTTTGCATTTTTGTTTAGAGTTGTTTTGCCTATTTCTTGGAAGCCTGCAATTTATTTTCCTGTTGCTCATTCTTGACTATTAGATACTAAACATTTGATTTTATTTCTCCTGCATAGGCCAATATGGCTTCGACAATGGTAGTTGGATGCTTCCTAGTGTATAACACTATCACCCTTTCTTTGAAGAATGGAGGTAACACGTGATCATATGGAAAGTGCTTCCTTCGCGCTTATACAATCCTCTTCTTTAGCTCATTGTATGATATATTGTACACATCCATGACCGGATCATCGTCAAGGAGAAAAAAATATCCTTACTTGCTCAGGGTTGGCTCTACTACTAGAGGTGGTGAAGACTGAGGGATGACCTGTATGGGGATCATATAGATTAAAATGCTTGGTGTTAAACTTTAATTTCACTATGTCCTTAGCCTCAACATCTGCATCTTTTAAGTTCTTAATCTCATATAATATGATCACAAAGGAAGAGTGGGCCATGGTGCTTTCTTCTTCCTATGCAGTGCTACTGACAACCCTGTAGCGAGGTGGTATGAGACTTATTGCATGATCAATGTGTAAGTGGAATACCTTGGTAAGACATGCATATGCTTCTCTCCACAAAACACTTTGAGGGAGGTGCCACCTGGTGAGGCATGCCAATCTGCAATATCTACTATTGCCTCCATTGCTTCTTGGGATATGCAAGGAGGATCTTACTCAAATACAAATTTGTATAGCGGGATGATAAAGTGTTCAATTAGCCTTGCCATTACACCTCAATAACTACTGTCAGAAAGAAACTTGCAATAGATGTTCATGATAGTCTCTTGTGGTGTCCATGTTTAGTTCATAACAAGGAACTGTTTTTGTACACATATTGCATCCACTAAGTATGTAAACATATAAAACCTTGCTCAGTCATCCTTGGGTGGATTTCGAGCCTTAGCTACATGGGACTTCAATTGTTGAGCCAACAAATCTGAGTTGTTGAATGACCTTGCATTACTCACCAACTAGTCAAGTAAGACTTCCCACCCTTCAGGAAATGTTTATGTGCTCTCTTGACCATATATTATGCAAGCAAATATGATTAAGAATTAGTGAGCCTTCCTAAGGGACTCTGCCTTGTAAACATGGGTGGGTGTCTATCTAAACTTCGATGACTCTTTCAACTAACGCTTGACAATCTCTCTTGTGTTCACATAGATATGGGTGGCATAGAAGAGTGAGTTAATGTACTTTATTGGCTTGGGAAAGCGATACATCTACTGAAAGTCTTCTACCTTGAAGGTAATAAGCTTCTTCCCACTGTCACTGCTCAATGTGATAGTTTGTTCATTTGTATGTGAGACAATCCAGCTGACAATTTTCGGATACGAGAATGTGGAGTACCTGCATGCAAGCCTGTATAACCTTGACTGGTAGATACTAAGATAGAAATGTTAGTCCTCTAATCCTACCTCAAAGTCCTTTGTAAAAGTGTTTTTGATCGGTTTCCATGTCAGTGTTTTTGCTTTCTCAATAAACAATTGAGTATCTGCATACACTGGTAGATCAAATGATGTATGCTTAGCTGCTTCCCTAGTATTTCTCTTGGTGGTTTCCTTTGATGCAACTATCCTAGATGCAATTTAAACTGTGATTGTTGGAGAGATGCTCAATAACTGTTGTACTTGTGAGTCAAAGAGGAGACTCATAGTAAGAAAATGTCAGTTTAAAAGAAAAACAACTTCAACACAAATTCAAGAAGCAAATCAGGCACTAGATGTGAGGGATTGCAAAATTTTTCTTGACAAAGGTGACTGGATGACTGTGGGAACTGAACACTATGCAACCCCAACAACCAAGGTGGAAGCTTGATGACTAGAACTGCACAATGCATAGTTCAGTCTTGGAAAAGCCCTAGGAGAGACTGCCCATTGCATAGTCTCAGTGGAAAAGCTAGGAGGTTAGCTCATGGAATTGTGCATTTGGAGCCAGATTAGGATATTATCTATTAAATTCCAGAGGAAAAGCTTGTGTCTTGAGCATCTAAATTGCGCACGAGCAGTTGTGCGAAGTCAGATTGGCTAAGGGAAACCTAGATCTGCCTAAGGGAAGTCTGAAAAAAAGCATATCTGAGGGATAGTGTGAAGCAAAGTGTAGATCTAACTAAGTGTAGATGCATGCATCTGAATCAAGTGCAACAATTGATTAAACGGAAGGAGAATGAAGAATGTGAGGAGAGTTGCTGCAACGACGACTATTGGTGCAAAAAAAAGGAAAACTAATTCAACACTTAGGAAAGGAAATCTATAACTTGAAAAATCACTTCTACAAGTTAAAATAATAGCAACCACGTAGGTAAACAAGTGAAACAACACTCACACAAGCTAAACAAAAAAAACCGATAGAGAAAGAGGCAAAATATGACAAAAGCAAAAATCACCCAGAAAAGCGATGACGATCGCACCAAAAGCTCCTTGATCTCCTTGGGAATGCTAGAGATTGAAGATCGAGTGTGAAAATGAGCTCTAATAGTTTTGATTAAATAGATTTAGACAAATTAGGATTTATGAAATGCATGCCTAAAATAAGGAAAAAGCGACACTTGATGAAAGTTTAAAAAAATAATGCAAGTGTCTCCTTATGGATACCAAAAATAGATCCCTGTTTTTAGGGATGTTTTATACTTTTTGAATTTTTTTCTTTTTCCATGGAAACTTGGCGTGCACATTTCCCGAAAAGATAGCGCAGTTCCTAGAACTAGGGAACTTTCCGTCCTAATAGATTGCGCAGTTTCTGAGCTCAGTGAGGATTTCATAATATTTGGGCTTAGTGATCACCTACTCCCTCATGACTGCACATTTTCTGAGCTCAAGGCTCATTGGTAGTCAGGATTGTGCAACTCCCAACAATAAGGCTTGTTTCCCGCAAGAATTGTGCAGCTTCTGGGGCAAGCCCAGAATAGCTTAGGGACCAATTAAGGACATCAGTGTGTGAGTTATAAAATCAACTAAGTGAGAAAACATAACTGAAACTGAAAATATAAGGCTACTTCAAAGCACGAATACCTAGATCAGTGCGAGATGAGTTGTTGTGGTAAAGAAGGAAGGCTCCAAAATCGAAGCATAAGAAAAATTTTGAAGGGTGGTTGCAGCTGCTACAACAAGGCATTATCTATTTTTATAGGCTAGCAGATGCCTTCATTTTATTTCCTAAAAAATTTACTACTCAATTTAAAATTCTACCTAGAAAATGAGATTTTATTCTTCATCAACTTTCTAGATATTGTCACCTTTCCAAATATAAATTACTAGTTCATCTCACTTTAAAACACATTATCACTTATATTTGTCACAAAAAGTACCTCATCCTCTTAAAATATATTCTTCTTGTAAAATATTACAGCTCATTCTATACAATAACATGATTTATAGCCTTACATTCCACAATAAAATTAAGAAGAAAATCTCAATCAAATATCTTGCAATGTGAGATATAACTAGCATTTGCACCTTATGTTGCAAAGGAGATGCCGTAAGGCATAGAGTGGTGAAGAATAGCACAGAGTGGGGAAGAATAAGGACATGTGAATGGACATTGTTGAAAGCAAGGGTGGATGATAATGAATTACAATTGCAATAGTTAGTTATGTGTATTCTGAAAATGGATATTTTGTAAATAATAATAGTTTGTGAAAGAATAACGACATGTGAATGGACATTGTTGAAAGAAAGGGTGGATGATAATGAGTTAGAGTTGAATGTATTAGTTATGTGTATTTTGAATATGGGTATTTTGTAAATAATATTAGTGTGTGGAAAAATAGCAACATGTGAATGGACATTGTTGAAAGCTAGGGTGGATGATAATGAGTTATACTTGAAATGATTAGTTATGTGTATTCGAATATGGCTATTTGGTAAATAATAGTAATGTCATGTAGAGGTTATCCATTACCCATGTAGTTATGTTTGTTTATGTGAGCATGTTTTTGTACCTCTTCCAAGATGAATTTTCCATATGCTACCTATTTAAGGTGTTATTAGAAAATACTATTATATTGTAATGGAAGAGGTGAAAGAAACGATACGACATTGTGAACAACATCATGGTCATCGTGCCATATTTGAAAATGCATGAAAAATTGTTGGAGTCATCATGATAATAATAAAAATTCCAACATGATTTTGAAAAAAATTAGCTAAATTTTTTGAAAAAGTGTCAAGCTTCAGTATTTTGGGTACCCAGGCATTCATGATGGATGCTAAATCCATTTCCGCCATCCAAAAACAATTTAAACACTCCCAAAGGCAAATTTCGGAATTTGTTGTCCAGACAAAATTGTGACCTCTTTCGATAAGACTGGGAAAAAAGGGTCTACCTTTGTGTGGGAAACATGATTGAACAGCAAAGTTTCAAACGAATGTGTACACGCATAAAGGATTATTATGGAAGATTCCTTCTTCAGGGAATCGTAATATAAGCCATGAGGATATTAAATGTCCTTAAAAACTAAAGCACAGAACTTGGGAGCTTCAAGACCTAGGAATGGAATTTGGTATTTGGTAACATTTTACAAGGGAAACATGATTGAACATCAAAGTTTCAAATGAATGCGTACGTGCATAGAGGATTATTATGGAATATTCCTTCTTCAGGGAATAGTAATATAAGCCATGAGGATATTAAATGTCCTTAAAAACTACAGCACAAAACTTTGGAGCTTCAAGACCCAGGAATAGAATTTGGTAACATTTTTGAATGGAGTTTCCAATACAAACTGATGGGAATCACCCACAAGCTTTCAAGTTCATGGCCCCTGAATTTTTGCGTTCTTGATAATGTTTTCTCATTGTTTCAATGTCAATTTCATGATGCTTCCAAAAAAAATTACAAAACAATTTTCAGGCATAAAAGTTCAATGCAGTGCAAGCCTCCTAGTCTGGTTGAACTCATTCTATCACTTTGTGATTATTACATAACATATAGTCTTTAAGGAAGAAACCAAGAAACTTTTAGTACAGTCCCGTAAGTCTCCTACTTTAGTTGACATTCCATTCATTTACATTCCAAGGAAAATTGTAAAGTTATAACTAAAATTGTAAGTTGGTTTGGATGGCCTAAGACCTGACATATCAAATCAGCAAAGGCAATTACTAAAATTCAGGTTATAAAGTCCCAAATTCATTGGCATTGCTCCACTATGAAAATTATTGATCTTAGTGAAACCGCATATTTATGATACAAAGAAAGTGTAGATACAATATGATCTTTGGATGATAAGCCTTCACCTAAAAGCTAAAGCGTCAACACATCCTTAGCCTCAGATATCTCTAAATAGAATGGACACAATAAGCTTTAGAACATTACATTCACTAAACTCGTACTTTGAAACCAATTTCAAAGTACTCTCAGTTATTAACTTGCATATCTACAAGCATACAGTGCAACAGGGTAAGTATAAATAGGGCAGGCCACAGCAGAAAAGGTCTAAAGCTGATGCAGCTTCTCCTGGTTACAGAGCCTCTCTTCACTTTGTCTGCTATATGATAAGTGCATCTAGAAAAGCTAGCAAATTGATCAATTGAAAGTCGAATAGTTCTGCTGGCGCATCCTGGCACGCCAAGGTGATGCTTGACCTGCATCTCTAACATTAGCTCTCTGGTTTAAATTGTAGAGCTGGTCTTCCCATCTTCATCTCCATTCTTCTTTTACAAGTTCCTTCCAGAGGACAAGTAAAATAGTCAAAACAAAATAGCAAGCATTGTATGTGTCACCCACACATTTATCATGCTAAAGCAACCCCTGGTTAGCACATTATATGAGTCATGGATCACAACACAATACCAAATGACACCCACGTCATGACATGCATAAAAAAGAGGTGAATGAAGTTTTCCAGTCATTGTTTATAATACAAACCTAACATAAGATAGTTCCAAATTTTGAGATCCAAAGATACACAAATTCAACATCAAACTAAGCCTCAGCAAACAAATATTTCAAATGCAATCCAGCATACCATTACATTTCCTCGAAGAGCTATTTAATTCTAATCCATATCTAAAACCATTAACAACTCACAACCAGTGCAACATAAATGTCTGTCAAATCATGGAAATACATGTAAACAAAGAAAACTACTATGCTAGGCATACTAAGCAACCTGGAGGGCTTTGATTTTTGTTCACCTTAAAACTGTTAGCAGTTTGACGAAGTGTATTCAAAACAATAGAATGAAGATGTTTGGACAATACAAAATGTGTCTATTTCCATACAGATCAAACTCTATGAAATTGACACAAGCAGTCACAAATGCTTTGCTAAACAGAATGCAGTCTTTACCAATTAAAAACCAATGTAGCTATAGACCCCAAAATTGGCTCCCCTGAAATAGAGATTTCCACTAAAGATCAATATGAAGGGTTGCAGGCCCACAAGAAAACCATCTACAAGCACTAATATGATTCCACTTACTGACAATCCAAGCCCGATATAATTACAAACTAAGAATTTGTTATCATATTAAAACCTATCACACATGTGAGATCTATAGTTCCTTGAATTCAAATGATCAAGCATGCTCACCATCTTCAGTCAGTGTACAAGGGCCTCTTCCTATATGTCGGATGATAAGGAAAAACAAGGCAATATTAAAATTGTTTTTTCTTCGTGGAATAAATTTCCCAAGTGGAAAATGTCGATCAACTCTAGGAAAATCAATCTATTTTTCACCCACTACCATATGGAATCAACAATCAAATCCCCCCTTTTTCAACCTTCTCTATGAAATTAGATGCATCTTGAAAAATATAGTTAATATTTGCATCATCAACATTATACATCTCAATTTTCTATACTCAAAAAGGTCTCGATATTGTGCTTCTGATTGACTAAATTGATTAGCACAAAAGCATAGAACATGAGTGACATCCAGAAACTGTAATGTAGTTATAGACCTTGAAGCCAAAGATCCACCAATAAAAAATATTCTGTAACATGTGATGGCCGCTCTGAGCCGACAGCCTAAGAGAGCAAAGCCATCTTTTCCAAAATGTGTTCACTATCAAGCTTTGAAATCTTGTTCAAATATTTCAATTTAACTGTCAAGGATATACTGTGACATGAATCACTATTTCCTTTTGGATATTTTCCATGATAGTTGTCCTGGGAAAATGTTGACATTTCTAAGTTATCCTTATAAGGCGATTTTGAGAATGGATACTGAGAAAGTCCTGTAAACCTATACCACTAGTATATGCAAGATCATTATGAAGGGCTGTAGGCCCACAAGAAAACCATCTATAGCACATAGTACTCATCTTTAGATACTCATAACCAAATAACATAACATTGTTGTACAAATATTTTAAAACATTAAATCTAAATAATTTTAAAATTTAAAATACACAATGTTAATGTGTATAATTATATATACACAAACAACACAACACAACACAACACAACATCACACAACACAACACAATACAACACAACAAAACACAACAGTAACACAAATAAATAGGTAAATTAAAGTTTTTAATTGTAATATTTTAAATTA
>APFE031445131.1:5695-38568 GCA_000404065.3 Pinus taeda
TCATGACTTTTACAATTTTTACATCTTCAAGGGGGAAAAGCCCTTTGACATGGACCCTCATAGACCACCCAGTTCTGCGACCAAACATAATCTAGTAGATTAACACACTAGGATTTTCCTAAGACTCTAATGACAAAATTCATTCCGGCTTTGGGGTCAGGTTGAAGGAAAACTCTGTCGATCATGGATCGGTGAGACGAAAAACCTTCCGGAATGCAGATTATCACTAGAAAATTAGGTCCAACTAGGCAATTTACATACATGACTCAGCTCTGCTAAGATTATTTACAATTCAAAATGCAGACTGGGTTTACAACTTAATATGACCAAGGTCGATGATGACTGCCGAATAGCACAAACATGTCGATCAAGCGCTATCCCTTTTTGCGAAGAAAAGGGGGTGTATTGCTATGGGTAGTTGACACGCAGCAGTCAACAGGGTGAAACTGACCTTTGTGGTTGTTCGACTTCCCTCATGACTATTTGACTCCCATGACCTTTCAACTTTACATTACTCTTCATATGACAAGTGGGTCTCTTGGACTTCCATGTTAGATTACATTGATTAACAATATCACCCACAGTAGAGATGTGGACGACATTACTCATGACAAGACTCGACATGACAGTGCCGGTACATTTGTGTTGTTACTGACATGCATGTTGAGCTACAGAGTTGTTGCATGATTGATGTCCTCATGGTATGTCACAGCTTCACCTCTGCATGGCAAGGTGCGTGGAGTCTTCGATGGTCGTTGGGTTTCCTTGATGTTGCATTCGCACGTTTCTCCTTGCTTGTATGTTAGCATGCTTGACAGGTTCATCTGTTCACGAAAGGTGTATGCTCATCTGTTTGTCCGTCCGCGAACACATCTTCGCATGTTTGTCTATGCATCTGTCCGCAAACACATCTTTGCATGATCGCCCATTCGTGAGCACATCTCTTTGCATGCATCATTTGTTCTTTCATGTATGAACAGGTCCTCTTGCATGTACTCCCCTTGTTCGTCCCATCCATCGTCGCGCCATGTTTGTTTGGGTACCTATATATGTAGTCACTCGTGACGAGACGACATCAAATCCATAAACCTCCTAGTCTACCATGATGCATGATCATTTGAATGTAGGCGACCTAGAGAGAGGAGAAGGTTACGAAACTACATGAGGTAAGCTTCAAGCTAGGATAGAGGCTTCGGGCACTGTTGGTGAAAACAGTGTAGAAGTCACTAGGAGATTGTGACGGGAAATCTGGATTGACAGTGACTGTCTGCGGGATTTGGCTCGGCTGGAGGACAAATCTGTGCAATTTTTTAGAGGATCAGTCCGAGCTGCAGGAAGGCTTGTTAGACAAAATCCGCACAAAATCTATAAGGAGCAGGCAGCGGGAGCTTGGCATCAAAAACTACGCAATTCCTGGAGGAAACTGGAAGTAGGTTGTCTTGAGCTTGGCAGCAAAAACTGCACAATTCGTGGAGGGAACTAGCAACGAGCTACTGGGAACTGCTGGCGGGAAAAACTACTTTGATGTTGGGAGGCAAGCCTGATGATCACCTTTGCACATTTTCTAATTCGATCGGATTGCTAGGCAACGTATGGCTTTCTCATGAAATCTGCACATTTTTCCAGGTGGGCAGTCGGTCAGCTAACTCATGGGCTAGCTGGGAAAAATGCACAATTTTTTGAGGGAGATAGGGACAAGAACTTGTTGTTTGTCCAGCCTATCTGCACAATTTTCTCAGTTAGCAGAGCGGGCCATGTCTACAACCTCTGCGCAATTTTTGAGGGGAGTCAGTCCTCAAGTAATTGTTGGGTCAAACTCTTCGGTTGACCAACAAGAGGGTTGATTGATCATCTTGCGGGCATCGCAACTTGAAATGGATTGCTTGGTGCTTTTGTGTTTTTCTGGTGATAGTCGGTTGAGTCAATGGCGGGGTGAAGGTCCAACTGTCATAGGGAGATCTAGTCGTCATAACTTCAGCAAAATGACTAAGTGTGTGAGCGAGTGAAAAGGTGCATACACGATCTTGGAAACACACACTTACATGAATTGATGACGAGACGACTCAAACCATCCAGACATACATGATCAACATGACTGACTAACGATGCGAGTCGACAAGCACGACACTTGTGATTGATCATTGGATAACTACAACGACGCTTGCGTGACAGTGCATATGACTTCATGTGTGAGCACAATGGATGCTTTCATAGCAAACACGACATGTACACATGAAGCAAGGACCTTGTGCACAACCAGAACATGGTCACAAGCATGACATAGCAATCAACATGCAGAAGATGATAGTTGGTCGAACAAGTGAAAAAGAACCACGACATGTAGAAGCAACACATAAAGTGACTTTTCACGTTTGCGCACATGCATGTTACTAAGGAAATGATGATATGATAATGACAAGAAGTCCTGAAAACTCAACTAAGAGATGTACATTGAAAGATGTTGCATACTTACCATACTTACGCTCAAGATGATCATGCATCTGACGAAGTTTGCATGCAGTCCTGATCTTTTCCATTACTTGGTTCATTAGTCCTTCTCCTCAACTCCTTGAAAGAGATTTCAGCGTGTCACCTTTTCGTGTAGCCACTAAGAGGTAGGTCTAAGCAATTTCAATGAACAATGGTTGCTACGAGGATGAGGCCCTGGGAGGTCCGTCTGCGCAATTTTTACATGCAAGGATGAAAAGACAACTTGGAAAACATTACATACTTTTGAGGCTCAAAGCATTGTTGTGGGATAGGGGTCCTGTTGAAAAATTGCAACAAGAAATGCTAAAAGTAGAAGTGCTAAATGTAGCACTACTAAAAATAGCAGTTTGGGTACCAGTGCTAGATTTGGCAACAGAGAATGAAAAGTGGAAGTGCTAAAAATAGAATTTCTATGTTTAGCAATTTAGGATTTATTCCTATTTCAGTCCCTGGACTAAAAATAGGAAGTAAAATTCGAATTTGATATTAACAGCAGTTTGTAAATTAATTAATTAATTCATCTTAAGTTAATTAGTTAAGGAAAATCAAACTTGAAGTCTATGTGGGGACATGCAACAGTTTCTCTATTAATTGAAGAATTTATCCATCAGTTAAAGAGATAAGGATGAGTTCTAAATTGAGTAGTAATTAGTTGGCTCAGTTGACTGAGTCAAGTCCAGTTATATTTGATTTAAATAGTTTGTTTAAATTAAGTAAGTTTAGTTAGTTAATTCATGCTTGCATATAACTGCTGCACTTCAGATAACTGAAGATTCTCTCATGAATAACTCATGCATGTCAGTTCAGACAGAGACCTAGTTGAGATCAGAGAAGGGACAGTGTACTATCATTTGGATGAATATTTTTCCTATAAAGGAAGCTCATCCATGATGAGGATTTATCTCCTTCAGGTTTGTGCAATGATTTCTGAGCCAAGTGAGCAGTGTGAGGTGGGAATTCGCACTTGTGGAAGCACTGGACCCCAGGAAAAACTGCACAAGGAACTAAGAGGCTTGGAGGGCATAGGAGAAGGTTTGTGAGAAGCCTTTGACAAACTATGAGCAGTAGAGGGATTGCAGAGAGAGCTAGATAACTTGTGAGCTGATTCTTTTTGTAATTTGAACTATATTTCCACTTATATGATAATACAGAGTTGGGGTTTTAGGCTGAGGCTTTCCCCAAGTTATTTCTTCTGTGTTATGTGCGATTGGTTTCTCCTTATCAGTTATATATGTTCTATTGATCTTGCTCATATTCATTTAAGCTTCCGTATAATTGTTTTTAGAAGTAGATCAAGTATTTTGCTTTAGTATATTGCATTATCAGGTGATCTACAAGTGGGAAATTCTACATGGTATCAGAGCTAGCTGATTTGTAGAAAAAATCTACACGGTATCAGAGCTAGTTGATTTGTAGAATAATTCTATATGGTATCAAAGAAAAGGTGATAAAAGCGGAGAACAATATACTAGAGGAGATTTCGAAGTTTTGAGTTTTGGGCCGCGCGTTTTCAGAGCAGATCTAAAAAAATTTGTGCATAATAAAAATAAAAATAAAAAATAGCATATATGGATTCCTTGTGGAAAAATACCCAAAATTAAAAAATTAAAAAAAAAAAAAAAAAAAAAAAAAATCGGTTGAATCGGAGTTTGGAGGAAGGCGATATCGCTGATTTAAAATCACCTCTTTTTCCAAAAAAAATCATGACGGCTGGAAATATGAAACAAATTGATGTGCTAGCCAAGAACCTGTATGCACTTTAGGTACAAGATGCATGAAAAGCCTTAAGGAGCAAGGAAAAGGTTAGATACTTGGTGGTTGAGAGGGAGAGTAAATTACCTCTCAACATCCAGTGTAGAAGAAATCTCAGATGATTGTGGAGGAGCCACGATTGGTGAAGCAACTTCAGGAGGTTGTGGAGCAGCCACAACTGGAGAAGCTAAGAGGAGATCAAGTATTGACATATACTCATGCAAAGACCTCTGTCAAGGGAAATTCGGAGCCAGGTGGGCAGAGGGATCACATGCAACCATACCTCCAGGTAGGAGGTGGGGCGATGTGGAGTGATCGTCCCACGGAGGCTGATATGGGGGCAAGATCCTTGAGGTACCCAACCTATTTGATTCGTCTTTGCTCTAGGATCCCCGACAATGAGTAGCAGGACTTAATGATTTGGTAGAGACAGATTTGGATGGAGTGGTAGAGAGAGCTACAGTGCAAGAGTCCCAGGACTGTTTAGAGCTAGTAGGCTACAACGATGCAAGAGGCACAGGAGTGTTGCACCAGTGCAGGATGGCACAGAGAGGTGTGCAATGGTGCAAGATGCATGGTGTGTTGCAGCAACTCAGAGGTCAGAGAGGGATCACTTGTCAACAATAGGTAGAGCTTTAGCATCAGAGTATGTTTCTAGCCCAACAGAGAGGTCAGCAGGGAGTTTTTTGTTTCGAGAGTTGTTAGAGCAACCACACTTGGTAGATGTGTTGCATGCAGAACATTCTAGAGGAATGGGATCAGGTTCATGTTGAAGCCTTTCTTGTTGAGAGGGAGTGTTGAAAAATTTCAACAAGAAATGCTAAAAATAGCAGTTTGGGTACCAATGCTGGATTGGGCAACAACAAATGAAAAATGGAAGTGCTAAAAATAGAATTTCTATTTTTAGCAGTTCAGGATGGATTCCTATTTTAGTCAGTCCCTGGACTAAAAATAGGAAGTAAAATTAGAATTTGATATTAACAGTAGTTTGTAAATTAATTAATTAATCCATCTTGAGTTAATTAGTTAAGGAAAATCAAACTTGAAGTCTATGTGGGGACATGCGACAATTTCTCTATTAGTTGACGAATTTATCCATCAGTTAAAGAGATAAGGATGAGTTCTAATTTGAGTAGTAATTAGTTGGCTCAGTTAACTGAGTCAAGTCCAGTTATATTTGATTTAAACAGTTTGTTTAAATTAAGTAAGTTCAGTTAGTTAATGCATGCTTGCATATAACTGCTGCACTTCAGATAACAGAAGATTCTCTCATGAATAACTCATGCATGTCAGTTCAGACAGAGACCCAGTTGAGATCAAAGAAGGGACAGTGTACTATCAGTTGGATGAATATTTTTCCTATAAAGGAAGCTCATCCATGATGAGGATTTATCTCCTTTAGGTTTGTTCAGTGATTTCTGAGCCAAGTGAGCAGTGTGACGTGGGAATTCACACTTGTGGAAGCACTGGACCTCAGGAAAAACTACACAAGGAAATAGGAGGCTTGGAGGGCAGAGGAGAAGGTTTGTGAGAAGCCTTTGACTATCTATGAGTAGCAGAGGGATTGCAGAGAGAGAAGGATAGCTTGTGCGCTGATTCTTTTTGTAATCTGGACTATATTTCCACTTGTATGATAATACAGAGTTGGGGTTTTAGGTTGAGGCTTTCCCCAAGTTATTTCTTCTATGTTATGTGTGATTGATTTCTCCTTATCAGTTATATGTGTTCTATTGATCTTGCTCATATTCGATTAAGCTTCCGCATAATTGTTTGTAGAAGTAGATCAAGTAGTTTGCTTTAGTATATTGTATTATCAGGTTATCTACAGGTGGGAATTTCTACAGGTCCCAGGAGGACACCTCTACACAATTTCTGAGTGCAGTGCTTCTGGACTACTCTGCGCATTTCCAGTGATCAGTGCTAGTTGGGGCCTCTGCGCACTGTGGGGTTTCAGCAGGCAAGGGAGGTTGGTGTCTCTGCGCATTGTGGGGTTTCAAGAGGCAAGGGTGGAAGATTTATGGTTGCAAAAAAAAGTGCATAGTTTCGGGAGGCGGGATGAGGCTAAGTTACTTGGGAAAATGGCTAAGTGTGAGATCAGTGAAACATATGCAAACATTTATAGGACTCGACTGTGATCACACACAGAGACATAGACCATCCAAAATACGTAATACATACTTTTCTTGATGCAACAACCTTTGTGATGTGAGTGCATGAGGTGAGTGTGAAACATGTCTATGTGATGACAACCACTGATACGCACACAATTCTCTTGAAGCAAGACAACATTCCCTTTGCATGACAGACAACAACTGATATGCTCGAAAATGACATGTGCTACAAAATAATGAGAATACGGACAACTCTTTAGGATCAAGGAGGGGAGATTGAAATCATAAGCTTACCAACAAACAAGCAAGGATTATCGATCACAAGATCCAAAGTAGGCTCTGAAATTTGCATGCGAGCCAAAATTTTGGAGGGTGGTTGTAATTGCTACAACACTTGGTGACACACTGGTAGAACTCCAGCTTCTCTGTTTTGGTTCATTGACAGCAAATGACCTTGGTCTTTCAGGGAGTATTGAATAGTTTTGCGGGTTACTTTGGCTTCCCAACTTACCCCATGGACAGAAATGGTTCACCTTTTTCCAACTCAGTCAAACACAACAAAATTTCAGCTTGATCATAGTGTTTCGAAATCGGGAAGGGCAGTTTGGCTCGCAAGTTGAAGATTTTCAGAGTATAAGTTTTCATCTCTGGTGTTTCTCCACTGCTATTAGGCCTGGAAAATACCCCGACGGAGTCACACAGGAACACACGCATTGCTCCATTGCCAGTGAGCCTAGTCAGTACGCTGGTGGAGTTGCATGCTTCACCTCTTTGTGCAGGAAGCCTTTCTCTTCTTTCGTCTTTGTATATATTTTTTTAAGAGGATTGTTCATTGGCACCTTTTATTTTGGGCGGAAGAGGGATCCCAACTTATTGAGAGGAAAAGAGGTTGTTCCTTCAGAGAAGCATGTAAGACCTCTAACATAGGTTTTCTCATTTAGATTTCCCCTTCTCTGTTTCTACTAGATGGGTGGGCTTAACACATTGAGCAGAAGGCTGAGTACAAGCATGGGGTTTCCCAGTGTGGACACAGGTTCATGGTTGGACCAAAGTTCCCCTTAAATACAGCTCATACTTTCCGTCAAGACTTCATCTGCCAAAGGTTACAATGAAGCATAGAGAAGACGGACGCAAGACTGGCAAAGTGTTATAGTGTCACAAGTCTCTTAGATTTCAGCCACATAATCATTCAAAAACCAAAACTCAGTAGATGGCAGCACTTATTTCCGGAAAACAAAAATATAAAGGTATCAATCAAAAAAAACAAAACAAAACAAAAGTAGTAAGCAAAGCCAACACAACAAAAGCACGCAAAGCAAACAAGCAAACAAACTAAACCAAGTTAGCAAGAAAACAAACATGCAAACCAAAAAGCAAAGACAAGTGGGAAAGCAAACACTACTCCTACTCTAATTAATTTTGGATACGTGTCGAAGGTATCAGATTGCATTGAACCTGAAGAAGTGCTTATTTTATGTCCCCTTTGGGGTTTTTTCGGTCATGTGGTGTGAAAACAAGGACTGATGGTGGAACCTACCAAGATCGCGGTTATAATCCATTTGGAGGGGAGAAGGAGTGTCAAATAGTTACACGCAACGCTGGGCCATACTGGATACTATCAAAAGTACATCAAGGCTTATGCTCAGATTACCACACCTATGGAGAAGCTATTAAAGAAGGACACTACATTCTATTGGGATGAAGAATATTAGCGCACTCTGGATGTAGTGAAAGAAAAGATGGTCACCGTGCCAATCTTGGTTTTCCCAGATTGGAAGAAGGAATTCCATGTGCACGTTGATGCCTCGTGTATTGAATTGGGAGCAGTACTAACATAGGCTAGTGAAGGAGAGATGGATCAGCCTATAGCATTTGCGCGCAGAACATTTTCAAAGGCTGAGAAGAATTATTCAACAACAGAGCACGAAGGATTGGCTATGGTGTACGTGCTAAAAAAGTTCAGACTATATCTTTTGGGCTGCCATTTCAAGATGTACACATATCATTCTGCATTGAAGTATCTAGTCAATAAGCTTGTGTTAGGAGGGGGGGATATGCATATGGTTGTTGTTATTCCAAGAGTATTACTTGGAGGTAATTGTGAAGCCAAGAAGGTTGAATGTAGGACCTAACCATTTGTCACGAATTGAAACAGGGGAGTATCCTACTAATTTGGAGGAAGGGTTGCCAGACGCACACCTCTTCGCGGTGCACATGGAAAATAACCACTTTATAGACATTATCCACTTTTTGACCATAGGGACGGATCTAGAAGGATACACTAGTCAGCAGAAGAAAGAGTTGGTAGTGAACGCGATAGATTTCTTAGTAATTGCAGGACATTTATATAAGATGGGATCAGATGAGATACTCCGATGGTATGTGCCTGATTTTGAACGAAATAGCATCCTTTCTGAAGCTCATGGAGGAGTTGCGGGAAGGCATTATGCAGGAAAATCAATAGCGCAGAAGATTTTGGGCATGGGTTTGTGGTGGCCTACATTACATACGAATGCCAAAGCATATTGTAGGGTGTGTGATGCATGTCAAAGAATGGGCAGGCCATCATGAAGGGATGAGCTTCCTTTGAACCCTCAAGTACCATTGCAGCCATTTGAGAAATGGGCAATCGACTTCGTGGGACTGATTCAACCCCCAAGCAAGAAAATAGGTGTGCGCTATATCATTAGCGCGATAGAATATCTAACCAGATGGGCAGAGGCACAACCTGTCAAGGACTATACATAAGAAACAACAACCAAGTTCTTGTTTGAATATGTGTTAACCAAGTTTGTTTGCCCAAAGGTGTTGATGAGTGATTGTGGTGTGCACTTCCTCAATGAAATGATCAGTGCGCTGACATAAGAATTCCAGGCGTATCATCAGAAAAGTACACCATATCATCCTCCTGCTAAATGGAATAGTTGAGACCTTCAATAATATTTTGGATAACGTGTTGACAAAGATTTTCAATGTGCAACAAAATGATTGGGACATGCGCATACTGGCAGTGTTATGAGCATACATAACTACTTGTAAAAAGCTCATAGGTCAGACACCTTTCTGAATGGCCTATGGTGTAGAAGTTGTGATGCCTATGGAATATATCGTGCCTAGCCTTTGCATAGCATATTTCACAGAAATTGCAGACCATGGAGCCGTGGAAGAATGGCTCGCATAGCTAATGGAGCTCGAAGAAGACAGGTTCTTGGTTGGATTCCATCAACAAGTCCAGAAGGAACGTGAAAAAATCTTGGCACAATCAGCACATCAAACTTTGCACATTCAAGGTAAATGATTTCGTATTGTTATATGATAGTAAGTTCGCTAAGTTTTCAGGAAAGTTTTAGATGCACTGGGTAGGGCCATTTGTTATCAGAGGAATTACATATGGCGGTGTAGTTCATCTCGCGAAGCTGAATGGAGAACCTTTTTCCGAGAAAGATGAATGGAATCAGATTGAAGCCATATAGGGAAGATCGGGCTCAATGACTACATGATGGCAAGATAGTCTTAGTGCTCTAGGCATCTTCAAGGGAGCGCTGGACTATAAACTACACTACCCAGTTTTTGGAGCTACGCAACAGAGGGGCTACGTGAAAAAGGGTGATGTCACAAATTAAGAAGTTGCATGAAGGGAGTTGTGTTATGGAGGGAGATACCATGCAGCACAACCAGAAAATGACCATTAGAGTCACTGTTCATGATTTGACAGCCAGGATACAATTAAGAGGAGCATGTGGGCAACATTTAAGGCTGAAATATTTGGATATATGCTCCCAAATCAGTATTTATGGATGGATTTTGGGGTGAACAGTTGGATTTGAATTCAAATTCTCCTATAAATTATGTGTGCCATTCCAATAGAGAATACTTTGCACCCTTAGAGTTTTTGAGTTGTGCTATCTGTTTCTTATGAACGTAAGTTCTTCAAGAATTTGTTCACAAGCTCCATGGTTGATACTCTACCCGAGGAAACCTGTCTATTCATCTGCAACACTATGTCAGGACCAGGTCTCGCTGAGACTGCAAGCATAAGAGGAACATGACTACTTGCAAAAACTTCACAGGTCAGACACCTTTCCTACTAGTCTATGGTATAGAAGTTGTGATGCCTATGGAATATATCATGCCTAGCCTCCGCATAGAAGCTTTCACAGGAATGACCACAGAGCCTTGGAAGAATGGCTCGCGCAACTAATGGAGCTCAAAGAAGATAGGTTCTTGGTTGGATTCCATCAGCAAGTCTAGAAGGAACGTAGAAAAATCTTGGCACGATCGGCACATCAAACTGCAAAAATTCAAGGTAAATGATTTGGTATTGTTATATGATAGTAAGTTCGCTAAGTTTATAGGAAATTTTCAGATGCACTGGCTAGGGCCTTATGTTATTAGAGGAATTATAGATGGCGGTGTAGTTCAGCTCGCAAAGCTAAATGGAGAACCTTTTCCGAGAAAGGTGAATGGACGCAGATTGAAGCCGTACAGGGGATATCTAGCTCAATGACTACATGATGACATGACAGTGTTAGTGCTCTAGGCAGCTACAAGGGAGCGCGGGACTATAAACTACACTGCCTAGTTTTTTGGGCTACACGGCAGAGGGGCTATGCGAAAAAGGGTGATGTCATAGTATGAGAAGCTGCGCCAAGGGAGTTGTGCTATGGAGGGAGATACCATATAGAACAGCCAGAAAATGACCGTTAGAGTCATTGTTCATGGTTTGACAGCCATGATATGGTTAAGAGGAGCGGGTGGGTGACATTTAAGGCTGAAATCTTTGGAGATCTGCCACCAAATTAGCATTTGTGTACGGATTTTTGGAGTGAATGGTTGGATTTGAATTCAAATTCTCCTATAAATTACACGTGCCATTGTAGCAGAGAACACTTGGCACCCTTATAGTTTTTGATTTGTGTTATATGTCACCTATGAATCGTAATTTCTTGAAGGATTTGGTCGCAAGCTCCATGTTTGATGCTCTACCGGAGGAATTATGGTAATTCATCTACAACACTATGTCAGGACCAAGTCCCACTAAGACTGCAAGCACTAGAGGAACTGTTGCCTCTGAGGGAGTGGATCTAGAAGTTGTGAGCATGGAGGCTCTGGCTCCTATTCCTACGGCACCAAGGTCACCTAGGACAAAGCCTACACCGGTGCGCGAGACCCAAAATCCAAATAAAGATAAGCAGAAAACATTGATGCCAATGCGCGAGTCGCTTAGAAAGCATTCTGCTACCCAAACATAGAAGAAGGACAATCAACCTAATAAGGTTGTAGATTTGGAAGCCGAAGAGGGTACGGTAGATATAGATGTTGAGGGTCTGGATCCCATCACGAAGTTGCCAAACTATATCCCTCCACGTAAAAGGAAGGTGAAGGTCACCAAGGACCTAGACGCGAAGAAATTCGTTGCTAGAAAATATAACCTTTGAAGGTCTGTGCCTGGCATGGGTTCTCCTTTTAAAGATGGAGGACTTGGACTTGGCTAACCATGATAGGTTCCCCCACCTCGCAACTAAGAACTATGTAAAGCAAGTGTATTGCAAAGATTCAGTTGTCACTAAGATGGAGGTTGTTGAATGGATCCGCAGAGTAGAGCAGTTTGGATTGTTGAACCTGTTGTGGGTGCCCCACCACCACCGCTCTAACATCAATACCACATGTATACGACAGTTATTGACTCTAGTGCATGATGGGTGCTTATGGCTTGGTGCACCTATTCCCATAATAGACATGCTCATCCATAGGATGAAGGCATGAATTCGGCCAAGGAGTTTAGCATAAATACAAGCGAGTGAGACTTGGCAGAGAAAATGAAGAAGAAATTTGAGCTTCTCAAAAAGCCGCACAGGTACTCCATAACATCTATCACTGACCCCGTGGTGAAACTTCCCATTCAGATACTAGCTGAAAAGGTTATGAGGAAGTGTTGCACGGACGAGGTTTCGGTGCCCGTGATCTCGTTAGCTACACAATGTGTGCAGGGCGTGCAGTTTAACTGGTTTCTCTATCTATGTAGCGATTTCCTTGTGAATTTTTGTGAGGCTCAAGATGAGAGAAAGACCTTACACTACGCATGGTTGTTTCTCTCCATTGTGTTGGTTTCTTGGGAGCAGCCAAAGGACAAACAGTTTTTGAAGGCAGGATTGCCAGAAGCTACGCAGTTTGCCTCCCTCTAGGCCACGAAGGACCCCGCACGGGGTCACAAAAATGAAAATTTTATGGGTTTTTATGGAGGCGAGCATCCGTATGGCCATCAACCAACACCCACGGTTGTCCCCAACCGTGTATGAACAATTGTCTGAGTAAGCGAAATTCAAGGCAGACTTCCATCGCGTTTATATTCGGGTGCGGAAGGACTCGCAGTAGAGGTGGTTTGATTTGCCATATCTCGCCACTAATGATGCAATACATGAATTTATTAAGCACTGATGAGCATATTGTCACTCTCTACTTGACTTGGACAAGGGTACCAGCAAAGGCCTGGGGAGTTCAACAGAGAAAAAGAGGAAGGATGTAACAAAACAGGCGGCACCGAAGTTAGTCATGCAGTGAAGGAAGGAGGCCAACGAGAAGGCCTGACTAGAAAATGATCATGTTGCAAATTATTAGGCTGAACAGGAGCAGCGTGACTCTGAGCAAAGTAGTAAATCCCCTTCGCCAAAGACCGAGGAGGAAGAGTAGTTAACGCAATGTGGTGGAGGCGGTGAGGAGTAGAGCACTCCATTCTAGGTAAAGAGGTACACAGAACAGTACCGGGAGGGGTCCCAAAAGAAGACAAAGGTGACTAAGCCATCGCTTGATCCCATTACACTGACGAAGGGCGATCTCAACGAGATCAGGGAAAAAGTGTGTGACACCACCACTAAACTGTTGGAGCAATGCGAGAAATAGAAAATGCAGTCATTAGGTAATATTTAGAAGGATCTGCACGAACTACAAATACAGACTAGTAGGATAAAAGTGGACGCAAGTTAGGTGGGTGTTGCATAGACAGGCCTGATACCAAGGATAAGTCAGGCTGCAGAGCTGGTCAAGACAATGGATCTCATGACAGTTGCTCTGCCAGAAGGATCCCTAAGTGAGGAATCAGCTGATGAAAAGATCATTTTTAGCACTCTAAATAACATTAGCCTTAACATTGCAGCGCTTCGTAACGAATATCTTCACGTGCTACAGACAGGCGTGACAGCAGAATTGAGAATGCGGGAGCAGTGAGCTCTTAGTTTAATCAGTGAGTACAGGGTGAAAAATGAGCAAATGTTCATCAAGAAGACGGAGGCCCTGAAAGAAAGAGATACAATCCAGGCACAGAACGCTCAATTGGTGGTAGCGGTTGCAAAGGCGTGTCGAACAATTTCAGAGTTTCACATCCCTAAGGAAGTGCAACTAGAGGCCAAGAACTGGAAACTCATCGCGAGCGTCTGTGATGCAAAGGCAGAGGTGGCCAGAGTTCAATTTGAACTCAATATGAAAATCATAGATCTGGAACTCAAGTAACATCCCTCGACTCTACCTAAGGTCAGGGAACAGCGCAATGCTGTCGTCAAGGAAGGAATAGCTACTATGGATGTTGCAGTTGTTAACTGCACAACTTTGTTTGAACAGGCCATGGAAGTGGTGACGACCCTGCACGAATATCCCACCTTGCAGATGTTGAGTACAGAGATCCATGAGCTCCAACATCAACATGGTGAAGTGAGGGCGATGGCACGCTCCATTGCTATAGTGTAGCGCCTCGCCAAGTTACAAGATGCAAAGCAGCGCCTTTCACAAGTGGAAGCAACACAGAAAAAAGAGGTAGTGCTTAAGGCACGGTTGGGTCCTTGGTTGGATGAAGCCTAACTAGTCTCATTCAACATTAAGGAAAAGTTGTTGAACTTGTAGCTTACACTGCAAAAGATCAAGCGAGCTAGCGAATTACGACCAACTACAGAGCAACTGGTCGAACAAGTGAAGCAGGTAGCCATGCAGAGCATGGCTGAAGTAGCAGTTGTGTAGGTGGAGTTGGGGGATCTTTGTAGCAAGATCACTACGATAGCTGAGTGACTCAAGGGTGAGTCATGAACTTTATGTTGGGGACCTGTTGGGATGGGATCCCCTAGGTCAATTTTGGGGCAAAAGCCCGATTTTTGATGTAAAAGGATGTAAAGTCTCTGAAAACTTGTGGACGTGAAGGGCGAAGTTAGTTAAGAGTCAAAAAGGGTTTTTACCCTCATTCATGTAAACTTGAGTCGATTTTTGAAGATCTACCCGTGGTCCACGGACCATGGGATTGTAAAAATAGGTGTCTCTTAGAGAGTCTAAGGTAGATAAAGAGAGATAGAAGTATTTTGTCTATGGGTATGACAGGAGGAGTCTAGAGAGTTAGTGCAGGAAAGTAAGAGGAAAGGCTCTACAGCTGAGTGCGTAGAGGCCTAGAGTAGTGTCCACAGCTGAGTGCACGGACCCCTGTAGTTGAGTGTGCAGGAAAGTATTGAGTGTGTAAACCTATACTGAAGATCAATAAAGAGACTGTTGCATAAATTCCCATGTTTTATCTCTTTACTTCTGTTATGTATTATTGCAATATATGTTGTGATGGAATGATTTCATTATAAAATAATGATGTATTGATGCATGAATTCACTTGATCCGGCTTATTATCTGAACGCAATTAATGTTAAGTGATTACGCGAAGATCATAACACTTTCTGTTAAAGTTAGTGAACACTTAGGTAGATCTAAGTATACTGATCTAAGGGTAATCTATGGTGTGTGTAAGTAGCTAATCGGCCTATTTAGGGTTCGAAAAAGTTGATCATAGACCTTCGCGGAGGTCTAGAGACCAGCTGAGGGGAATTACAGCGCTAATCCTTAAAGGCTTAGATATCTACACGGAGGCAGATCTATGTCGCAACAAGACATCGCACTGATCTCTGGGTGCGGAAAATTGGTTCTAGCATTCCCCCATACTGCATTGGGTGAAACTTCAGTCCACACTGCGGATTGATGTTGAAAGGGCCAATAGTATAGGGTTTTTTTTCGCATAACTAACTTTGAACCTAGGTCAAGAACCACTAAGCCAACAGCGAGCTTACCAGAGTCGCGAGGCCCTAAATAACCATCAATGGACGCTGAAGTGCCTCGACTCTTTGGCATGTCCCAGAACTTTCTAGAATTGAAAATTTTCATTTTGAGGTGTGAACCAGATCATGCATGGCTTGAGGATGGTTGTTGTTACTAATTTCAAAAATTCTCTTAGGATGATATCCATCTCTGTCCATGGCTTCATCAAAATTTTTCAACAAGCTGACTTGACGAGTTGTCTTCATGAAACACACAAGATGATGATGAGTGGACAACCTCATTTCCTTGTATCAATCGAGGAGATAACTCATAAGGTGAAGAAGCAAGAGAATGTGGAATATCTCTGATGCATGTTGATGCACTTTGAATGATAGGACACATGGGAAAGTGAGGTGTAGAGGAAGCTTCAATATGGATGTCTGCTTTGATCGATGCACATTCTAGATCTGAGCTAGAGTGTACATGAGATGACAGTAGATCATATGATGTGCTCGGGCATTCATCACAACATATGGAAGTGTGGGAGTGATGACAGACCAAGACTGGAGGTTCATTGAAAGAATTGATTGTGCAAGATGTTTCACCAAGATTCACGGATCAAGAATCGATCAAGAATGGAAGCTCAATGTTTTGAGAGGAATTGATTATGTCTTCATCGCCCTGCTCCTTCATTTGTATGATGAGGTTTCCTTTCACATGACTGCAACTTGAGACAACAGCTCGAGAATCAAGAGAGTTCGCACAGCTATAGCTTGTGAAGCAGATCGCTCAAGCGAGTCATGGTGCAAGGAGTCATGGCTTGTAGATGATGGAGGATGGCAGAGATGCATATTAGAATCAAGACTTGGGTTATGAATGGTGATTTACTCTTGCAGAATGGAGGGATGAGTTTTCTCCATAGGATTTCTGAACCATTATGGAATTTTCTCCTTTGGCGTGGGAGACAACCGAGCAAATGGGTTGGGAACATGTTGCATAGATTTCTCAGCTTTGCAACCATTGCAAGCGGGTACCTGCTTCACATATTTCTTATATTTGTGGTTGTTGCAAGGGGGCACCCTCTTCGAGACATGAGGTTTCTCGTGATCTGCAAGATTTGAGGAAGAAGGGAAGGTAAGAGGTTCACCATTTCGGGAAACATGAACCAATCGTTTCAGCTCTTGGCTCATGAAGTCAAGGTCCACAAACCATTCAGGAATTTCATGACATAGGTGAAGGAAGAGGGTAGCAAAGTCCTCAACTAATTCTCTAAGCTTCATTCTTAAATGAAAGATTCTTTCATAGACATCTTGGTGGTCACACTCATCGAAGGCTTGATGGAGCTCCTTGAGGAAAGTGAGAAGGGAATGGATGGAAGTAGGTGGTAGGGTATGACACCACTAATTAGCATGACCTTCAAGTGTGAGGAAGAAGAGTACGCAAACAATCTCATCATTATTGATTTGATGAGATTCGAAGAAATGAAGAAAATCAGAAATGTGCTCGATTATGGATGTTTTGTCTTCATCGTCAAACTTTAACAAGGACAAGTGATCGAGAAGCTCATCGAGGATTGATAGATGTTTAAGGAGAAATGAGAGAAACAACCTGGGAGAATGAATTGTGTATTATTCATTGGATAACATATCTAACCCAGATGTACAAGCTCAGATTGTCATCTTTCCCTCCTTCTAGCGCCAAAATGTTGATGGTGTTGGACCCGCCAACTTCAGGGAATCTCACCGATATGAAGTCCCAACTAGAACTCACACTATTTGGTGTAGGAGCCCCATCTAGTACAATGGCCCGATTACCATTATCTTAAATGTTTACCTCAACTCTTGCTTGTCAGCATAGGAGAGTGGTCTGCTTTGTCTTCGAGTAGTGAGGTTTGTGTGCCTGGTGATTGCTAGTGTTACTTGTGTCAGTGGTTCTTTCATCGTAGAGGGAGAGGGTGAGAGTGAGTCCTAAGTTGGATGGGAAGAATTCCCAACTCTGTTAGGAACACACAACACAACAGAACATGCATAGCTTCCGGAGGAGTAGTCCACACGGATGTGGCAGTCACAACACACAAGGAAAGATAACACGTACAACACACAGAGGAGGAGTCCATGCGAGTGCGACGGTCATTATAGCAAGTTTACATGAAAGGTCTGTCTGATGTTCGGGGAGGAAACCAACATTGGAAGGACAATGTTAACAGCTCATACAACACATTTTCATTAATATATATGTATTGCAACAATTGAATGAGTTCAAGTGTTAAACACAGGTTAAAGCAACATGCAGTACAAGTGTTCAAGATTAGTATTACAACAATTAAAACACATGTGTGAAAACGCATTGACCTGTTAGCAGGCTTCTGAAATAAGATAAAGTTCCAAGACACGTCGATACACCATGCATCACTAACCCCGTGGGTGGGGCATTAGAGACACTACTTACTCCTCAAAGAAAATATTACATACTCTCAAGGCTATGTGGGAGGAGTCGAGGTGAAAATTCCTTTGCATGTACAAATGAGGGGGTATTTATAGCCAAGGGTAAAATTAACCCTTGTGGCTGTTTGACTTCACTCATGACTGTTTGACTTCCATGACCTTTCAACTTTACATCACTCTTCATATGACAAGTGGGTCTCTTGGAATTCCACGCTACGTTACATTCATTGATAGTATGGCCCACAATAGAGATGTGGATGACATGACTCGTGACAAGACTTGACATTACAGTGCTAGTACATTCGTGTTGCTGCTGGTGTGCATGTCAATCTGTAGTGTTTCTGGGTGATGGATGTCATCATGGTGTGCAACATCTTCACCTCCACATGGCAAGGTGCACGAAGTCTTTGATTATCATTGGGTTTGCTTGATGTTGCATTCGCACGTTGCTCCTTTCTTGTATGTTGGCATGCTTAATAGGTTCGTCCATTTGTGAAAGGTGTATGCTCATCCGTCCGTCTGTCTGCGAACACATCTTCGCATGTTCTTCCGTGCATCCATCCACAAACACATATTTGTGTGATCGTCTGTTCGTGCACACATCTCTTTGCATGCATCATTTGTTCATCCGTTCATGAACAAGTCCTCTTGCATGTACTCCCCTTTTTCCTCCCATCTGTCATCACACCATGTTTGTTTGTGTACCTGTATCTGCAGTCACTTATGACTAGATGACATCAAATCCTTAAACCTCCTAGTTTACCATGATGCATGATCATTTTGGATGCAGGGAACCAACAGAGAGGACAAGGCTACAAAACTATGAAAGGAATGCTTCGAGCTAGGATGGAGGCTTTAGGCACTACTGGTGAAAACTACACAGATGTCACTAGGAGATGGTGACCGGAAATCAATATCGACAGTGGCTTTCTGCGGTATCTTGCTCAGCTAGAGGACAAATCTACGCAATTTTTTAGAGGAGAAGTCTGGGCTGCAGGAAGGTTGGGTAAACAAAATCTACGCAAATTCTAGAAGGAGCAGACAGCGGGAGCTTGGCAGAAAAAACTGAGCAAATCCTAGAGGGAAATGGCAGTAGGATACCGGGAGCTTGGCAGCAAAAACTGCATAATTCCTAGAGGGAACTGGCAGCGTGCTGCTCGGAACTGCTAGTGGGGAAACCCGCATTGATGCTGGGAGGTAGGCTTGCTGATCACCTCTATGCAGTTTTTGAGATGAGAGGACTGTTGAGCAGCAGAGGACTTGCTCATGAAATCTGCGCAGTTTTTTGGGTGAGTAGCCGATCGGCTAACTAGTGGGTTGGCTGGGAAAACTACGCAATTTTTTGAGGGAGACAGGGATGGGCACTGGTGTATGTCTGACATGTCTGTACAATTTTCTTAGTCAGTAAAGCAGGCTTGGTCTACATCATCTGCGCAATTTTTGAGGGGAGTCAGTCCCGGGGTGACTGTTGGGTCAAACTCTCTGGTTGACTAATAGGAGGGTTGACTGATCAGCTTGCGAGCAACGGAACTTGAAATGGCTTGCTTCGTGCTTCTGCATTGTTCTAGGTGACATTCGAGCGAGTTGATAGCTGGGTGAAGGTCTGGCTATCAAAGGGAGATTCGGTCGTTAGAACTTCAGGAAAACGAATAAGTGTGTAAGCGAGTGAAAAGGTGTATACTGGATCTTGCAAACACACACTTACATGACTTGATGACAAGACGAATCAAACAATCCAGACATACATGATCAACATGACTGACCGATGGTGCAAGTTGACAAGCGTGACTCTTGTGATTGATCATTGGATGACTGTGATGATGCTTGCGTGACAGTGCATACGACTTTGTGTGTGAATGCAACGGGTGCTTTCATAACGAACACAACATGTACACATGAAGCGAAGACCTTGTGCATGACCAGAATATGGTCGCAAGCATGACATAGAAATCAACATGCAGAAGATGAATTGGTTAAACAAGTGAAAAATAAGCACGACATGTAGAAGCAACACATAAAGTGACTTTTCACGTTTGCGCAAAGGCATGTTACTGAGGACAGGATGATATGATAATGACAAGAAGTCCTACAAACTCAACTAAGAGGTGTACTTCGAAATACGTTATGTACTTACCATACTTACCCTCAAGATGATCATTGAGCTTACGAAGTTTGCATGCAATCCTGATCTTTTCCATTACTTGTTTCCTTGGTCCTTCTCCTCAACTACTTGGAAGTGATTTCAGCATGTCACCTTTTCATGTAGCCACTGAGAGGTAGGTCTGCAGAATTTCAGCGGACAGTGGCTATTGTCGGGATGAGGCCCTGGGAGGTCCATCTATGTAATTTCTGCATGCAAGGCCGACAAGACAACTTGGACAACACTACGCAATTTTGAGGCTCAAAGCACTACTGTGGGATATGGGTCCCGGGAGGACACCTCTACGCAATTTCTGAGTGCAGTGCTGCTGGACTACTCTGAGCATTTTCGAAGATCAATGTTGGATGGGGCCTCTGCGCACTGCGGGGTTTCAACAAGCAAGGGAGGTTGGTGTCTCTATGCACTGGGAGGTTTGAGGAGGCAAGGGAGGAAGCTTGATGGTTGCAAAAAGAAAGCACATAGTTTCGGGAAGCTCGATGAGGCTAGGTTACTTGGGAAAATGCTTAAGTGTGAGATCAATGAAACATATGAAAACGTTGATAGGACTCGACTGTGATCACACAAGGACACGTAGACCATCCAAAATAAGTAATACATACTTTTCTTGATGCAACAACCTTCGTGATGTGAGTGCGTGAGGTGAGTGTGAAACATATCTATGTGATGACAACCACTCATACACACATAATTCCCTTGAAGCAAGAAAACATTCCCTTTGCATGACAGAGAACAACCGTTATGCCCAAAAATGACTTATGTTACAAAAAGATGAGAACACAGACAAATCTTTAGGATCAAGGAGGGGATCTTGAAATCATCAACTTACGAACAAACAACCAAGGATGATCGATCACAGGATCCAAAGTAGGCTCTGAAATTTGTATGCGAGCCAAAATTTTGGAGGGTGGTTGTAGCCGCTACAGCACCACACAAATGTGTCTTTTTTGTATAATTTGATCGACTCTTGGGCTTCATTATGTCCAAGCAAGGGATTCGCATTGATCTAAAATATTAGACAATTCTTGATTTGCCTGCTCCTTCAACTCTTGTTCAATTACAACGTTTACAAGGGAAGGCTAACTTTACATGTCTGTTTGTCCCTAATTATTTCGAGATTATTAAGGGTTTTACCTAATTATTAAAAGAGGGGTTCCCTTTCATTGGGATGATACTGCCCAAAAATATTTTGATGCCTTAAAAAATGTATTAGCCCATGCATGATTGTTGCATTCCCTTGATTATCACTGGGATTATTTCTTATATCTCATCAAGTTTGTTACTACTATCACCATGGTATCAGTACAAGAATATCACGTGGGTGAAAAAAATCCTATTTACTACTTGAGGCGTAATTTGACAGATTCCGAGACCAAGTATTCTCATTTTGAAAAGTTAGCTTTGACAATCATGCAAGTTATATAAAGGTTTATCCACTATATACTGTTTCGCAAGACTACTTGTGTTTTTTATCACAACACCATGAGTTACATTTTGTCGTGTCGACTGCTTGGGGGAAAGTACTCGAAGTGAATTGTGATCCTACAAGAGTTAGATTTGGATTTTATTAAATTCAAATCTAAAAAATCCTTAGTATTTGCAGAACTGATATGAGACCTTCCCTATTCTGATTCATAACCAACAACTAACGATCGTATTCCCAATGAAACATTGTTTTTTATCGATTCCTCTAATCCGTGGTATGGGGATATAATCATTTATCTCTACACCCATACTTTCTGGCCTGAAACCACTCATTCTAATCAATGTAATATTCGATATCAAGCTCACCACTATATCATAATAGGTGATATTTTTTATTGTCGTGGTGTTGACACAATTTTCTGATGTTGCCTCACACATGTTGAACCCGAGAGATCCATAAATGATTGTCATGCTAGAGCGTGCGGCAAACATATGTGAGGATATGATACCACCCAGAAAATCCTACGTGCCAGTTACTTTTGGCCTACAATGTTCAGAAATTGTATCTTAGCATAAGTGTCATGTATGCCAGATTCATCATCGTAAAGCCCATGCTCCACCCGCTTCGTTGCATCCAGTAGTTGTTGTTGGACCATTTGCAAAATGGGGTATCGAATTTATGACATGTAACCCTCACTCGGCTAGGGTGAATGGATATATAATAGTTGTAGTTCATTATTTCACTATGTCGGCCGAGGAGTTGACCACATATGAAAACAGTGGAAAAACTACTACACTCTTCATATTTAACAACGTCATTGCGAGATTTGGTGTACCACAAGCTATTGTCACAACCCATGGAAAAATTTTCCATAATTACATGATGTTTGAATTGACTTCCATGTTGGGCTTATGTCATGACAACTCAACTCCCTACTAATCCCAAGCTAATGACCAAGTAGAACCCATCAACAAAGTTTTGAAAACAATGCTTCAACATATGGTAGGGATTCACAAATCGAATTTACATGCCATCCTTTTTTCAGCATTTTTGGCATATGGTACCTCCATTCATACTATGAACAGATTCACACCTTTTCAACTGGTGTATGGTCTGGAATTTTTTCTTCACATCGAATGCGAAATCCCATCACTAAAACTAGTAGCTGAACTTCTTCCCACTACATTTGTCGCAGAAGAACTTTTTTTTTCCCTAACACGTCTAGATGAGACTCATCATGATGTCGTGATGGCAAATGAGGCTCATAAAAAATGCATCAAAGTACAATTTCATCAAAATGTCAAATGTTGTGTCTTCTCAGAAGGAGATTTGGTCCTCTTATATGACCAAGAAGTTGACAAGTTAGGAGTTGGGATATTTGAAACCAAGAGGTTAGATCCATACATAATTAAACATGTACTTGCGAAAGTGGCCTACGAACTTGTAGATTTTGAAAAAATTCCCTTGGCACAACATCATAATGGGTTGTATCTTAAAACATATTATGCCTAAATTTGCTCTACATTGTCACTATGTACATATTATAGAGCTTTGTTAGTGTGTTTGCAGTGTGATTTTCTTAAGAGTGTTCTACCGCTTGTGCTTATCGTGGGTTACATTTGATTTTTAGATGTCGATGTTCCCTCAACTATATGTTGATGGCACTAGCCATAGTACCCAGAACCTTTCCTCTGCAGCATAGGAAATCTATGCTCCTACTGATGAGTTAGTGAGTTTGCAAGGAATTTGCATCAATTGCAAAACTAACAATATCATTGAATCTAAAACAGCTATCAAACTATTGCTTGATTCCATTTCACATGGTATTCTTCATTTGGTTGTCAGAATTAATTTGCAACTCATGGTACTACATTTGAATAATGCTTATTTAGTGAGGAATCCAACTGTTATGTATGTTCTTGAGAGTTTGCCTCTTAGAGAGACATTTTGATTACATTGAATATCAACATGTTCCAAGATGTATAAATAAATTGAAAAATGAATTAGCTAATTATGTTTTAGATAGACATTTGCAACATTTTTAAACACATAATCATCATCATACATTGTACAAGATAGTAGAATGAGTAATGAGTAGAAAGTATCCATAGATAGAAATTGTTAATGGTGTTTTTAGTTTTACAAAATTTGTGTCTAAGACACATATGGACCATGGCCTATAATATCCAAATACATGCAAGACAAAATGTGGCTCAAAAATCCACCAAGCCACTAATCGTAGTGATGATCATGGTAACAAACAACCACACGAACAACCCGCTGCAACAATCAGCCAATCTAAGTTGGCACCCCTATGGTATATTTGTGTAGGAGAATTGGGACCTCATTCCCTGCATCTGTAATGCCATGATTCAAACCCTCCATATGAGCTTTGAACTTAGCCAGTGTCTCTACTATGTTTGGGTCAGATGCTTCTGCTCCACCCTGTCCAAATTGTGGTTCTGCTCATCGATGAAGTGGCGACATGCCCACAGGTCATACGTGTCTGATGTCTACGTACAAAATAAAGAGTTAGTCTCTACCACATAAAAGAAAAACAAAAAAAATTGTAAACTCAAAGACCAAAAAATATCCAAAATGACAATGTTGTTTACTTGCATCAGCCCACTATTCACCCTCAGGTAAGATGAGCTTTATATCACCCTAGAAGTTTGCTTCAGCATAGTGATAATCCTCAATCACGATTACTTGCTCTCACATCCATCTAAAGGATGTAGGAGTGAAACTCATCATAGGTCCTCCTCCATTGTAATATCCCAATTTGTATTCTTCTTCATAGTACAACCAGGGTGGATTTCCAGGGTAGGAGATGGTCAGGCCAGTGGAGGGGGATTATGTCATCAGGGGTTCTGATGGAGTTTTGAGGGGTTTTCATGGGGTCTGATGGCATTCGCTTGGCGTATTCATCATTGTGAGCAGTTCCTCACATCTTGTTTTTCGTTCCGTGACTTTCTAATAATTCCTGTAAAATGGGGTTATTACTGACATAACTTAATTAATTATGATCGAGGTGGCATTCTAGGGAGATTAATTAATGGAACACCTCAGCGTAATAGCTTGTTGGAACTAGAACAAGAATATCTATAGATTTTGATGCTGAGAAGTGACTTCTAGTGGTCAAAGAGAGTATGGTGCGCGATTTATCTTTTTCCTTAGTTAAAAATGACTTTAATTAGTCATTTAATTAAGGAAAAATAATTAATTAGAGGAAATGGGACAAAAGTGACTTAAGAAAAATAAAATAAAATAAAAAGGGGGTCACTTAAGTTAAGCCAATGGACGAGCTTCTAGAATAATAATAAAATAATAAAATAAGATGCCTCTAGAGGCTTGGAGATCTATCCGTCAGATCTATAAAAAGAGGAGAAGATCATTTGGGACATCTTGGATCTTGGATTGTGTATTTTTTATTGTATGAGAGGTTGAGAACCTAGTTCTCTACTCCAACAGTAGCCACAGGATGGAAACCCTCAGGTGATTCAGTGAGAGTGAGCGAACACCAATCTCTTCCCTTGGTGAATCCATTCAGGGTTCACAGGTTGCAGTGTATTGTTTTTCAGTTTGTTTTGGAAGCCAATTTGCAACATTGTTGTAGATATGTTTGAGGCTAGATTATCTCGGTTGTATGGGTTGTATGTGCATGTAAAATCCTAGTTATATAATATAATAAAGCTGGTAGTTTTCTTATTCATCGTGTTATGATATTGCAGTGCCCTATTTGTTTATTTTTGCAGTGCTTTATTTTTTTATTTAATCTCTATCGGAGCATTAATCTTGGCTAAACCTGTGGGTTTTCATTCTTTTAATTGTAGATTATTTGAGGGTTTATATTGGAGGTGCTAAAAGAGAATTATTTTCAAATGAAGCAAGATTAAATTCTTCTATCAGTCAGAGTTGTGATTTTGTTGCAGTAAAATATATTTTCTTGGAGAAATAAGCTGTTATTGTTTGTATATTAATTGTTATTCTATTTGTCGAAGGATAATTGTTACAGGTGTGTTAAAAAAAATTGTTGGACTGGATTTATTGCATGGTTGAAATTATTCTACTAGGCTGAAATTATTTTGTTGGGCCGAAACTATTTTGCTAGATCGAATTTATATTTATGGACCATGATTAATTTGTTGGGTCGAATTTATCTTTCTATACCAAGATTATTTTGTTGGGCAAATTTTTGTTGCAGAGGCAAAATTATTCTACTGTGGGGAATTTCTCTTGGTGGGATAAAATTATTGGTTGGACTGAGTTTATTTGTTGGAGCCCAAATTATTTTTCCAAGCCTAGTTTATTTCCAAAGCCCGATTTATCTATTGGAGCTGATTTTATTTGTTGGGCCTAGATTATCTGTCATAGCCTAGTTTATTTACCATAGTTTTTTGCAAGAGATTTCTCTCATTTGAGCTGGTGATTCTTGAATGAATTTGTAGGATTGAAGATTTGGAGCATTGTGATATTAATTTATCTTATTTGGAGTAGTGTGCAAAGCTAGGCAGACTGAGAAACTCACACTAAATTGGGGCTTTTATAGATCAGCTAGAATTTGTCTAATACTTTTCTGGGTTTTCTGGGTTTCGTGAGAGGAGCCCATGATTAAAATTTCATAATTTTCTAGGCAATACTCAAGCTCGAAATAAGCATTCCTTCAACAATATGCTTTATTAGTGAACTGGGAAATTCACACCACTTGGTGAGCTTGGCCTTGGCTTGGATTTAAGCCAAACCATTTATGGGTTTCTATGGGTTTGGTGTGAGGAGCCTTAGGTGAAATTTTCATAATTCTTAGAGTAGTATTGAGGGAAAAAACACCAGTTCATCTTCAGCAGCAATAGCATAATTTCTAAGCAGTGTCAACTAATTATTTGGGTTATTTTGTTGGGCCTTTGCAACAACAGTAAAGGGAGCTTGGAATTTCCAAATTTATTGGCTCATGGATGAGTCACTGAAGTAGCTCGCAGCCTTTAGCATTGACCCTCTTGTTAGAAGAATTTTGATAAGGAGATTTTTTGGAGGGTTCAAATCTGGAAAAGATGAGGAGCCAAAGAAAGAAAATCTCCAGAATCCCCAAAGAAGAATAGAAATAAAATGAGAAGTGAGTGAATATGTTTTACATGTCAAGGAGCATGGACACTATATCACAAATTTAAAATTAGAGGGGACAGAGAAGCAGGAAAGATTGCTAAAATTGAAGCAAAGCTAGCAAGGAACCCAAGTCAATTGATTATGAAGAAGATTGAAGGGCCCTTAGTTGAACAAGATTATACTATAGAGGAGTCCATTGGTTCTCCTGAACCATCATATGGAAATTTTGACAACAGCCTGATGTTCATCCATGTTTAATGGGTGAACGTGGTGCATAGCGGATTTTCCTTGTGAGGGAAGGAGACATTCAGAGATATGAGCTCTCAGTGAGGATTTGGAAATAAAAGCACATAGAGGAGCATGAGTCAGATCAGGAGGAGATTCCTTTTGACTCTCAGGATGAGGATTCTCCTTCTATAGTTGAGTCCATGGATACCTCTGAGGGGCATGAGCAGTCACGGGATATTGTTGGCAATGCCTCAATGATGTAGCCATATTTGATGGAGGAAATTAATGAGCAGCAACTTATACTCATTCAACATGTGCAACCCACAATGGAGCATAGGATGTGTGATGGGCCATTTTTGGAGAGTGAGCTAGTGGCTCATGTTGAGTCCATGATGGAGGAGGATGAGTAAAAATCCTAAGGGCGAGCTATTGGTGAGGAGTGGATAGATGTACAAGTAACCAACATGATTGTAGTATGTGATAACACTTGTCGTCATGAGGTGTTGGAGCTTGGCATAGTAGTTTTACAAAAATCTAATATACAGGAGGAGAGTGGAGCTTCTGATCAGAAGAGAGAGGATTTGTTAGAGATGGTGGTGCATCCATATTTAGGTTGACCCACTGACAAAGTGCAGGTAGATGCATAGGAAGCTAGCAGAGCCGTAGAACTTTCAGGGAGCAACCCTCTCTAAGAGTGCATAGATAGGGCTTGCAGCACAATTTAGCCACTTGTACCCATTACAGGCAGAGAGGCAGCGCTTTCTTGAGGTATATTGTTGACTGGCCAGGAAAGGTTGCATGAGTGGTTCATGGTGACACATAGAGGACTTATCACCTATACAGATACCCATGCATATGATCCTACCCCCAGGATGGATTAGCGAGAGATCATGAGTTGCTATCATATTGATGGTATGATATTCTTAGTTAGGGACATAGTGGAGCAGGGACCCTTAGACATGATGGATGCTTCATGTTCCAGTTGGCAGTGGGATACAAGTAAAAAAATCTTCACCGCTCCTTCCTGGAATCAGGAGATCTGGATTAGTGGTGGATTGATTCAGGGGTTGGACTGGAGAGAGGTGATGTGCTGGTATGTAGTTGGTGGGGCAACATTCACAATCGGAGCTATAGCACAATAGGAGCAATGGGGCGTTGATGCTCCCTCTTGGTGGCATTGGGATCGATGTGGGTCTACTAGTAGTAGGTTGAGTCAAAGTTGGACATGGGATCCAGGTATTGGGGGATCCAGTCATGTTTCGATAGCTTGGAAGCATGACGTGGACAAGTGGTTCATATGGGATCTGAGCATTGAGTCTCAGTTGCGATGGGCCACCAGATTGGTCCACATATTTGGATTACTTGAGGGCAAGAAATCTTGGGGTGGGAGGAATATAATGTCCCCATTTTTATTCTTCTTCATAGTACAGCCAGGGTGGATTTTCAGGGTAGGGGATGGCTAGGTTAATGGAGCAGGTTTATGTCATCAGGGGTTCCAATGGAATTTTGAGGTGCTTTCATGGGATCTGATAGCATACAATTGGCATATTCATCATTATGAGAAGTTCTGCACATCTTGTTTTTGGTTCCATGACTTTCTGATAATACCTGTAAAACGGGGTTACAATTGGCATAACTTAATTAATTATGCTCGAGGTGGCATTGCGGGGAGACTAATTGATGGAATACCTCATTGTAATAGCTAGTTGGAACTGGAACGAGAATATATATAGGATGGTATGCTGAGAAGTGACTTCGAGTGGCCAAAGAGAGTATGGTGGGAGATTTACCATTTTCCTTAAAACGACTTTAATTAGTCATTTAATTAAGGAAAAATAATTAATTAGAGGAAATGGGCCAAAAGTGACTTAAGTAAAATAAAAGGGGGTCACTTAAGATAAATTCACTAAAGGAGCTTTTAGAATAATAATAAACTAATAAAATAAGATGCTTCTAGAGGATTGGAGATCTTTCCATCAAATCTATAAAAAGAGGAGGAGAAGATCATTTGGGACATCTTGGATCTTGGATTGTGTATTGTTTCTTGTATGAGAGGTTGAGAACCTAGTTATCTACTCTAGCAGTAGCCCCAGGATGAAAACCCTCGGGTGATTTATCGAGAGTGGGTGAACACCCATCTCTTCCCTTGGTGAATCCATTCAGGGTTCATAGTTTGCAGTGTATTGTTTTTCAGTTAGTTTTGGAAGTCGATTTTTGGTATTGTTGTAGATTTTTTTGAGGCCAGATTATCTTAGTTGTATGGGTTGTATGTGCATGTAAAACCACGGTTATCTAATATAACAAAGCTATGATTTTCGTTATTCATTGTGTTGTAATATTGCAATACTCTATTTGTTTATTTTTACATGGCAATGTTTTGTTGGTGAATGAATTTTTTTATGTGAAGTGCTTGTTTCAAATTTTCTTTATTTGGGACATTACATCCATGGTGATCCATCATGTCTACCCATTTCCTCATGCGAGGCTCTCTAGATCCAGACAGCTCCTGCGATATCCTCTGAGGTCGTAATAGTGGGACCCTCTTTAGAGAAAATGAAATTGCAATGGATCCATACCTGAAGTTGTTCAACGCATATTTGTTTTGAGGGGAAGTTCATGAATGTCTTTTATTATGATCTTCCCATTGCTTGATAGGTTGAGAGTTGTCACAATAAGTAGCTACATAATAATTTTACTAACTCTCTGTCTCTCTGATATCAAGACAAGGAAATAGCAGCATCTCTTCATGAGAGTCCTATCAAAAAATAGATGTCTTCAACATCTATGGTGACGATGTGCTCATTAATTCTAAAAAATTACCCCTGTACATCCAAGGCCCTCACTAAATACTACATCAAATCCATCTAGGTTGTCACACCCAGAATCCAAAAATACTACAATAAACCACAATTTCATAGTGCTTATATTTTCCTTGGATCGTTTGATGCAATCACATATTCAATACCATGTTCCCTTTCCCTCCAAGATAGAACCATTTTCATTCCAAAAAAAACCTACAAATAGCAAGCGAGGAAACACATCAGATTAGAATGTGAAAAAATTTAGAAAGAAATAGCTTAAAATTCAAATTTTTGGAACCCTCCTATGCTCATTGCACTGCATGTTCATGCACAGTGCAACCGATCACAGGTTTATAAGGGTAAGTGGAATGTGTTCCACCTTTTAGTGAAAACCAAAATGCCTCATCACACCTCCTGATATATGAGGCCTATGATGGGTCAAGGGCGAAATGTATTTCCTAAAATTGTCAAACACTTCCCAAAAAATGCATGGAATTGAAAATGGGAACTATTAAAATGTGGAGAAAGGAAAGATCTCTTACCTGGAAAAGACAACACTAGAAATTGTCCATGGAAATGGCTATAATCTATCTTTAAGAATCAATGCGAAAACCACTCAAAGCTCTCCAAAATGGTAAAAAATAAAGTTACTTTTACTCCTTTTATGCTTAAAAAAAGGTCTTTTCTTAATATTTTTTGTGTATTTTTGTCATATATCACATATTTTTAATGTTTTTACTATTTTCTAAACAGGTTAAATGGCATCTAAAGGACAGTGAAAGTTATAAATCAAAATATTAATGTAGGTCATTTTCGTAAATGGGCACACCTTTACCACTTTTTCAATATCCTTATAAATTACAAAAAAGGAACCCCCCATAGTCCTCTTTAAGTTCTTTTCAAACTCCCAAAATCTGAAAATGTTTTTGAGCACTTGTCTCTTTCGCACTCGTTAAATTAAGTGAAAGGAAGTCTGTGCAATATAAGTTTAACCCTTTTTTGAAATGGATGGACTATTTATGAAAAAGAAATACTTTAGTCAAGCATGACTAAAATATTCTCCTGGGTATTGTTTTATGCCTTTTCGTGCCCAAGGGACTAAATTTATGAAAAGGAAACTCTCAAAGTTTTTTTTACTTATTTTTAAAACTCTCTAAACATGAAAATGGAGTCGAGTTACACCTTCATTGGACTCATAAAAACATAAATAGCATAGGACTCGTGGAGCCTGATGAGACCGAACCACTCATTCTTAGGGTTCATTAAAAATACTCAGAAGGATTCATCCAAAGGATTAACTGACAGATCAAGTATATATTATCCTCCTCAAGCTTGTAAAAAAATAAAGAGGTACTTGCCATAAATGGTGGGGAAATTAGGCAATAATAGATAAAACATGTATATGGCAACAATTCTCTCTTGAACATGACACTCTTTCAGCTATGTGATTGTTTTGAGTTGGGAAATCCTTGCCTCTTTGTTGATCACAGCTTATTGAAAGCCTTCATGATCGATCATTGATTCAATGTTGCCAATTCCATAAAGTGTCACTGATATGTTCAAGAGAAGTACACCCTCAATTGACATTTTCTACAATACCTATAGCCTTCCTTCATGTTTGTAACCCCTTAGCCAACTTAGATTCCCTACATTTTGTATCTTGATACATGTTTCGTGTCATTGATGGGGGATACATCAAGGCCCTCCTACGATAGTTCGCTTCCTATCGGCATCAACACAATATCTAGGAAGTTAACTTAGAAACTACCTTTAGTGCCTTGGGGCTTACATACCTCAATGGAAAGTCTCCTCATTTTTTGCATCGAGTTCTCATCACTAGCCTTCAACCGGAAAATTATATGGGGTGTTCGACATCAACTTATCTATTCACACCTCATAGATTGTGCTTAGTACCTTAAGGGCCATTATGATTATCGGTGGTTGCTCTTGCATCTGTTAATGACCTTCATCATTGGTTGGTAATCAAATTGTTTCTACCATGTTTAACTTCAACACATCTATTCACATGGTTAGACTCGTATTATAACATGACGAGCTTTAGGAACCTAGATCTAGTTTCATCCATCCAAGCTGCGATTTCAGGATTCATACAAGATCTACAAAGTATGATGGTTATGATTTTACATAAATTCATCCAAGAATGGGTCCACAATATGTAATTAGTGGATGTTACTTTGATCATTATACATGTAAAATGTCTTATACATTGAGTATGGATATGCCTACCTCAGAAGTGATATCATGATGATAATGCATTGTAACAATCAATTGGTGATCTCAACTAGTTAATTCTTGATCCGAAATTTTCACATGGTAAAGTAATTGAGTCTTTTGCCACAACTTTTGAATTTTTAATTTAGGGGTAAATATGTTACATGTCATTTTTTTCATTCAAATAATGGCCCGAAACCTAGATCTGTCATCTTCTATTTACACCTTGAAATCATCCCCTACAAAGCCAAAAGATTTCTCTTTCTAAAAGTTACAAGAATATTGGGTTACATTGGCTTAAAACCCTAATTTGTGGGATCATCACACTCACCCTTAAGACAACCTATGATGGCTCGGTTTGCACACATGAAAATTGAGCTGGTCATTACAGGTTTCCTTCACAAAGGTGTGTGATGACACCTGGAAAAGAATAAAAATAAAAAATAATTTCGAAGTTTCTCTCTCTAGAAGTCTTGGGAGTGGATTTAACCATTACTTTTGGATATTATCTTGAACTCCTACTAATTATGTCATATATATTATCTCATAGAACTTACTTCCTTATAAAGTGGACCTAATCCCTAGTATTGTAAATTCAAAATTATCTCATTTACCATATAAATGCAACACCTACCATAGAGTTTGGATTGGTTTTTTGAGACTCTAATTATGTCTAGATGTTGCTCATTTTTGTCCAGAAGTCCACAATCCATCCATGTTATTTAGTTTTTATTGAAGGCTTATCATTGTGGCAAAGGAAGGACAAGATATTTGGGAGAGATTCACAAAGTGAAGGCCTACAAGGGTTGTAATATTTTCCTGCCATTATTAATAAAAAAGTGCATTGTTTCTCCTATACATTATGTCTTGTTTATGCATATGTAGAACATGAACCTTTGACTTCTTTAGAGTTCTTTGTATATGTTATCTTCTATATTTTTTCTCTTTCTTTTTTTTTGATGATTTGCAAGTTCCACTTTTAGAAATGGGAGTTGGAGTTGGAGCTAACAAGTAAGCCTAGAAGAAGGAAGCTTGCATTGGATTCCAGGTAGGTTTTCCTTTCATATTTCAAATGTC
>APFE031445132.1:8096-27248 GCA_000404065.3 Pinus taeda
GAGAGAAATGTAGAGTTTTATCAAAATTTCCACTGAATTTTAAATTCTTTGAATGTATTCTTAAATCGTTCAATTCTTATTATTCTTCTTTTAATGGTTTTAATTAATTTTATATAAATAAGAAAATATTACGTAAAGCCATTTTTATTTTAAATGTATGGAATTATATCTTTGGTTAATTAATTATTTAATACATAATTATTCTATTATATATAAGATATATAAATTCATATAATAAATAATATAAATAATTTAATCAATTCTTTAATTACCAAATTTCTTTTCATTTAACTTAATTCGATAACTTAAGAAAATTGATTAGCAGAAATTTTTTAAAATCAAAAATATATTTTTATTTTGATAGTATTTAAAAAGAAAATGAAATACTTATTAAAAATAAAAGTAATTTTTTTTTTTTAATTTTATCATGAAATGAGTTAATTTTTATTATCAAAATAGTTAATTCTCAAATAATACAAGGTGAAAGAGTTTGTCACTTTTGTAATAGTAAAAAAGTTGAAAATGAAAAATATTTTTTTAAAATTATCTATCTTATACTCACATTCACTTTTAAGTAATACCTACTTCTTTAAAGTTCTATAGACCATATCCATCTTATTGAAAGTTAACTATCATCATTAATAAATATTTTAAATTACACACACACTTCTAAATTTAATTTAATTATGATTTAATGTAAACATACAAGACAATTTTTTAAAATTTGTTCTTTTTATTGCCAACTTTTTATTATTGGCACATGCCTCGCCAATAGCATTCACCTCACGATAAGTATTCATTGTGTTTTTTCAATTTTAATCAAAGTTTCGGGAAAATGCTTAGTATTTCTACTTTTACATAAATTCAAAAAATAATTATCGAATTTTCAGTAAATGTTATTTCTAATTTCTCATTGGTTGAGGAAGCTCTGATGGGACATAATTCCCCCTAGTGGAGGGCATTTTAGTTTTAGTATTTTTCAGTGTCTAACCATCCATTTTATAATTGAAATAAAATTAATTTTGTGAGTGGCCATTGCATTGGTGAATTCTCTAACACTGACACTATTATGTTAGCACTCTGCTTAATGATGCAAGAATTGATGTGGTTTTAGGACACTGTTATGTTAGTGTTCTACTCAATGATGCAAGAATTGATGCAGTTGTAGGATGCTTTCATAGGATCTGATGGGATGCTAAACAAATCTCCAATTAATATTATTATGTTTCCTTGTGCAGAGGATGAAGTATGTGTGGGAGAATTGGGGTCCTTTGCATAGCGAGTGTTGTGACACTGATCAATGTTGCGAGAATTGATGTGTTTGCAGGTTCTTTGCATGGGGTGCTGAATAAATCTCCAATTAATATTATTATGTTTCCTTGTGTGGAGCTTTTTCTCTGCAGAGGACAGAGTATGTGCAGGAGAATGTGGGTCCTTTTGTTACTGCTCCACTCAATCATGCCAAAATTATTGTTGTTTCATGTGCTTAACTTTTACTGTGCAGAGGATATACGGTATGTGCGTTATTCAGAAGACAAAGTGATTCCAAATCTTATATGTCAATTCCTATCTTAGAAGCATTATCGTTTTTGACAGATTATATGTGGGCTTGTTGGCTTTTATGTCGTTTTTGCAACAAATATCGTAATTGTTGGACTATAAAAGCGACTCTTATTATGAAATATTAAATAAACTATGTTTTCAATCCATATGAGGAAGATGTGTTATGCAGTAAATTAAGTGAGTAAATGGGATAAACTAAATTCTCATTGAATCCAATCTTTCCATAGAAAGAGGTTAGTACATGTTTTACAATATCACCAGTAAATACCCCCTCGGTATGAAAAGTCTTTAGTGTTAGTTGAGTTATTGGTTCCCAAATGTGTTGAAATCTTTGTGCAAGGTTTTTTAAAACAATAAATACACAAATCTCTTTATTAATTATAATTTATGAATGTATTTTGCAACTATAGAAGTTGTGCGGAGGTAATCTGGGTGTTTAGAGAAAGCATGTGTGGAGAAAAAATGCATTGTGCATAGATTTCACTATGTCTAAAGCTTTGTGCAAATTTTATTAAAATAATAAATATATAAATCTCTTTTTTAATTATTATTTAGGAAAATATTTCGCAACGAACGCTTCCTCCCCACGACATCTGGGACCCACATCAATTAATATCATCTTCGAATGTCAATGACTAATTGAAGAGCGTTATTGAGTCTGAAAGTAGTTGTGTGTATGAAGTTGTGCAGAGGTGGTTGGTTGTGTGCAGAGGTTATGAGGTGAACAAATGCATGTGCAGAATGAGGGATGTGCAAAATTTGTGTGGAATTAGGGAAGTATGGAGGGATATTTTAATTGTAATGTGTTTTCAACCCTTTTGGAGTTAACACACGTAAAATTTGATATTAATAGATTGTATGAAAGAGCACTGCTTATTTTATTATTAATAGATTTTGTGGAGTGTTTAGGTTTGCACAATGAAAGCATTAGAGTAATGTTGCATTTGTGTTATTTTGAAAGTATATGTTAGTATTAGCATTTTAATGCTTTTAAAATCATGTTTGTATATTTGATATCTTGAGAGCTTCACTCGCACTCTAATACAAGTCCAGTGGTTATTTTATTATTAATAAATTGTTTGAAGTGCGAAGGTTCATACAATGAAAGCTTGAGAGTTTTTGCACATAATGTATTTTCTCTACAATCTCACACATGCATTTATGTTATGTTGAATATATTTTTTAATTATTATTTATTTACATATTTTGCAACTACGGGAGTAGTTATGCAGAGGAAGATATGTGGAGATGGTTGTGTGAAGGTGTCTATTCAGAGGAAGTGTGTGTAGAGAACAAATGAATGTGTACAGAGCTTTCATTGCGTCAAAATCTTTGTGCATAGTTTATTAAAATAATAAATATAAAAATCTCTTCTTTAATTCTTATTTAGGAAAGTATTTCGCAACAAACGTTGCCTCCCCACAATATTTAAGACCCACATCAATTAATATAAACTTCAATTGTCAATGACTAACCAAAGGGAGTTATGAGTCTTAAAGTAGTTGTGTAGATGAAGTTGTGCATGTATGAAGGTTATGCAAAGAATAAATGCATGTACGGAATGAGGGATGTGCGAAATTTGTGCAATGAGGGAAGTGCAGACGAATCTTTTAATTGTAATGTGTTTTCAACTCTTTTGGAGTTTTTGCACGTGAAATTTGATATTAGTTGATTGTGTGCAAGAGAAATGTTTATTGTATTATTAATAGATTCTACAGAGTGTGGAGGTTCATACAATGAAAGCTTGAGAGATTTTTACGCACAATGGACTGCATTAGAAGAAATTTCATCATAAAATTTCTCATGAAATTTTCATGTATACAATATGTAAATCAATCAAAATTCTTTAAATTTAAAATTAGGTACATGTAAATATTTTGGAGGGAAAAAATTACTTTTTTTAATTGTATTTTTTGCTTATTCCCTTGTAGGTTTACTCAAATTTCAAGTGTAGACACTCGTTGGATGCAAAATTAAATTCCACATCCAATAAGTACTCATTATACATGCTTTTGAGAAGAACCACATTGATAAAAAAATGAAGATACATTAAAAAAGTGTGTTCAACATGTTTTTTTATTGTGTCATCAATTTTTTTCAATGTAGGTCTTCTAAAAAGTATGCATAATGGGTACTCGTTGGATGTGGAATTTATTTCCACGTCCACTAAATGTCCACACATTAAATTTAACTAAACCTAGAAGGAGATAAGCCAAAAATACAATTAAAAAAAAGTAGTTTTTCTTTTTTTCTTTTTTTCTTTTTTTTCTCTCTCTCTCTCCAAAATTCATTCTCTTATTTATTATTTTAAACTATTATTTAATTATTTTCCTTAGGATGCCACTTTTAGGTTGAATTTTCCTCTAATGGTTGTTCGGATGAAGCGTGCGCAAATAACAAATGCATGTGCGCAAAGCTTCCACTATGTCAAAAACTTTGTGCAAAGTTTATTAAAATAATAAATATACAAATCTCTTCTTTAATTCTTATTTATGAGCGTATTTCGCAAGGAATGCTTCTTCCCAATGATATTTGGGACCCACATAAATTAATATCAACTTCATATGTCAATGACCATCCAGAAGGCATGTTTGAGTCTGGAAGTATTTATTCGGATGAAGCTGTGCGAAGTTGGTTGTGCATGTGTGAGGTTATGCAGAGAACAAATGCATGTGTGGAATGAGGTATGTTTGGAATTTGTGAAGAATAAGGGAGAGGGCTATTTTAATTGTAATATGTTTTCAACTCTTTTGGAGTTAGTGCACATGCAATTTAATTTTAGTAGATTGTGTTCAAGAGCAGTGATTATCTTATTACTAATAGATTTTGCGGAGTGCAGAGGTTCACACAATGAAAGATTTAGAGTACATATGAATTTGTGTTATTTAAAAGTATACTTTAGTATTAACATTTTAAAGCTTTGGAAATCATGTTTGTATATTTGATATCTTGAGAGCTTCGCTCACACTTCGGTACAAGACCAATGGTTATTTTATTATTAATAAATTGTGCAAAGTGTGGAGGTTCATACAATAAAATCTTGGATTTTTTGCACAATGGATTTTCTTTGTTGTCCCACACATATGCATTTGTCTTATGTTTAATGTATATGAAAATCATGTTTCTAGATTTGATGTTTTAATGCTTCCATGGTTTTCTGAATACATGGGCAGCGGGTGTAGTTGTTGAATTGAATGTTGAGAGGACTAGTATTTACCTATAGATTGTCTTCTAATAATTAGAGGACAGACATCAAGATGATAAAAAAATCTAGATGGCGGCTTTATCTTTTTAGCGTGTTTCAGATGCAAAATAGTGGCAAGTGGTGATTTCTAGGGAAATGATTGTGCAAACATTTGAAATAACGAGTATAGTGAGGGGAAAATGTTATTTGCGGTGATACAAAAAATAACTCACTTCAATCTGATTGTTACATTTGTGAATTAATAATAATAATAAAAAAATACTAATGAAAGCACAAACGTTGGAACGATAGAGAGATGTAGATGTCATCTTTATCTCTAATACAGAGATTTCATGACATACAAGTGGTGATTTATAGGGAAACGAGTCAACAAGAATTTTGAAATCGTTAGCAGAAGAAGGAAAGAAATTATTTTTTGATATCAATAAGAGCCTTTTTTTAATCATTTATGTATTTCAAGTAGTAGATCATTTAGCATTTTCTCTTTGCAAATTGTGTTTAAGAACTTGGAGTATTGTTCAAGCTTCCATTTCCTTAGGGGTATTTTGAGGTCTAAAATGGGCCTCCTAAGAAAAATGTACAACCAAAATAAACTTTATAAGAACCAATAGGATTCAAGATGATGATGTCAATCATGGGGGATGGGTCGCCATTTTTGAAATAAAAAAGTAAAAAGATTAAAATATAATAAAATAATAAAACTACTTTTTCAACTCGTATTTTCAACTTAACTCCCTAAGGTTTTACTCAAATTTTGAGTGGGAGTACTTGTTGGATGCAAAATTTAATTCCTCATCCAAGGAGTACCCATGTTGCATACTTTCAATGGACCCTGCTACACGAAAAATGAGAAATACATGAAAAAACGTGATTGCAATCACATTTTTCTTGTATTTCGCAGTTTTGTATAGTAGGGTCCGTCAAAAGTATGCAACATGGGTACTCCTTGGCCCGAGCAATAAAATTGTGCATCCAACAAGTGTTCTGCTAAAAATTTGAGTAAACCCATAGGGAGATAAGTTGAAAATACGAGTTGAAAAAATAGTTTTTTCTTTTTTCCCTCGAAAATGTGATGATGTAATCTAATATTACTTTACTATTTTGACTATTATTTTATTATTTCCTTAGAAGGCCCATTTTAGACCTCAAAATTTCCATAATGATAAATCGTTACCTTCAAATCTAAGATTGGATCTTCAATGGTGTCTTAATGGTGTTCTTGTTAAATCATGGATGATAATAGTAGTGCAGAAATACAAAATCTCTACAATACTCCAAGCTTTTAAACTCATTCATTTTTTTTTTAGTTTCCTGTCACATTTGGTAGTTTCTTAGCTAATTATCATGATCACAATTAGTTCAAACTTTTTTTGTATGGTAAAATTATGTTTCTTATGACACGTATAACTCTAATATTAAATATGTGGATTGTGATTAGCTTTGGTATGTTCGATTGCTAATTATTGTGTGTCGTGTGTAGCATTTTTGACATGGGTAATAGTAATAGTCGCAGGAGAATGGGTGTGAGAAGCAAGGAATATGTCATAGTGTTAATTTATGTTCCTTGACTCATGTAGTTTAGTTGAAGCATTAGGTTTTTTATTTCGAATGAATCCAAATTTTAAATGGCATTTTCTGCCATCCATATTTTTTATCATTCTGAGGTTTGTTCACTTATTAACAAAAAACACTTGTGTGGCTAAATATTAGGGCTCTCGACACTCAATTTATCAAGTATGTATGTGTTCACGTCTTTATTCAATATACATATGCGCACAACGTATCAATGTTTCCTTTCATTGTTCCATGCATATGTTCTACTGTAGAGTAGTACTTGTTGGCATTCATTAAAAAGACATGTAATCTAATATTGCATAATAATAATAAGTATTTAATCAACAAAATATTCATTATCTCTATTTTACAATTTTCTTTTTGTAGTTGTGTCTGTTACATTACAAATTAAATTTTATTTTTTTCTCAGTAATTAAATTATTTTTGCGTTTGAAAAAATTAAGAGTTTAAAATAAAATTTGTTTGTGCAGAATAGGGTTCCCACTACATTGAAATTATGTGTCAAGTTTTGCAAGAAATAGGTGTGTCAAGTCATTTGTAAATCAAATTTGGTTTGGTTTTACAAAGTAGTGGGGACTAGTTGTCAAGTCAGTTTGACGTAGAAGGTGTAACAACCCCGAGTTAAAAGTTCATGTAATAATGTTAATAAAGGAAAAATGAGACCAAGGTCATGGGACACGTATCCCAAGTTGAATGTTGTGAAAAGTATCCTAGTGGGCATAATTTTTTGTTTATTATGGCTAAGGGGAAATTGGCAAAGGCGTTGAAAAGGAAAAAAGGCATTATTGGCATTTTATTTATGAAAATAAAGGAAAATAGGAAAAAAGGGAGGGGACAGTTCACAGGTTTCATGTGAGGAGGAAACTGAAAGAAAATAGAGAGAAAATGAAGAAATTAGAGGCATCAATAGTAAAAAGACATTAGAGCTTCAATTTGGGGCCTTTTGTCAGTTAAGTTTTGGAATTTTTCTAAGAGAGGAAAAGAGCACCAAGAGGATAAGGAAAGCAAGCAAGCAAAAGGAGGGGAAGGAATGAGAAGGAAAGCAAAGGATCAGGAAGAGAAAGGTTGGATCAAACAACTTCAGCAGGAATACTTGTAGGTAGCATGCTGCATATATGATTTCTTAGATGGGTTTGGCATGCATGGTATATGCATGTATGTATTTGGCTCATTTGTTTTCGTTGGCATGGGTTTTGCTGGGTTTCGATAGTGGTTTCAACCTTGCCTTACCATTTTCAAATTGCCATGGTGTGATGAGATTCATTCTTGGTTGAGCTCTGGATTTTTGGAAGGTTTTATATCCAAGTGAGGTGGTCCCATGAAAATCACAAGCGTTGGGGGTGGAGATGGTTTTCTCTGGGAAACCCTCAAAAGCTAAGTTGAGCAAGGAAAAATCCTCAAGGGATGGTGAGGGAATTTTGAGGATTCCAAGTTTGGTTTGGTTTTGTGATCTCGACACTAGTTTAAGTGAGATCACAGTAGTATGAGGGTGGAGGTGGTTTAATCAATGGATTCGCTTGGTTGTTTATGGATTATTTTATTCCATGAGATCCCACATTCATGCTTGGAATATGACACGAGGGTGATTGGTTGAAACAAAAATTTAGTTCAACCCAATCTATGGTTGGGTGGTATGTAGAAGGCCTGACTTCATTGGATTTTTCATATGTCAATAAGAGCTAAGTTCCTCTTGTATTTTATGAGTAAAAGTACTTGTTATTATGTGGCTTTAATGGTTGTTTTACCATTTTTATTTATCTAGTTATATGTTGGTTATAAGCATGGTTTTATGACAGATCCTAGTTATGGCTCTTATCATGTTTGGTTGATAAATGGAAGGTTACTGAATGAATGGCCTAATAGATCATATTATAGCTATTGTGAGATGGAATTAGTGCTTCTTGGTAAACCTAAAACAAGTTTTAGATCTCTATGTTAAGATATGCATTCATGACATGTAGGTTGCATGTTCATCATGTGTTTAACAAAATCTTTGTCATGGTTAGGATGGGCAAGGATGAGTCCCTAATCAAGTTTTGAGTTAAAATCTTTGTCATTTTGATATTTTTATTCTATGAGTGTTTCATTAAGTTTTTGGTAGAGGTATGGATCCTAGCCTTGAAAAAGTGGCTTAGATTTCACAGTCACTAGCACATAATTGCCTGAAAAATATTGTAGTCACTGGAAAGCAGTCTTGTGGGAGCGGCCAAAGGGTTACATTCATTTGGATGTCTTTTCATGGTAGTGACTGGGGGTCTAGTTCACTAAAAAATAAATTTGTCTTAGGGGTTGGACACTTGGAATGGTTGGTTAGTTCCTAGGAGTCCTCTGCACCCGAGGGAAGTCAACAAAGTCTTGGTTTGTCAACTCCATTTCCTTAAGGTCATCTAGGAGGTTGATTCATGTCATAGTAGACCCCTAGCTCATGTTTACCTGGGCAAGCCGGTGAAATTTGGTGGTTATGAGAGGCACCACATTAGAGAGTGGTATCAGAGCTGGGTTCAAACACTTGGACCTGATGGGCTAGATGGATCTTGTTATGCATTCATTTTCATGGTTATGGTTTTCATGCATGAGGTCATGGTATGCAGTTGGTATTGTCATGCATGATGCTAGAATATTGATATGATTGTGATTATACATGTCTCGTGCTAATGTGGATTGATTTTGGAGATGAGAAAATCCTTCCCTGAATGTCATTGAGGTATGATTTTGGTTATGGTAAATATTTGGTTTATCTGACATGGTATACATACAGGAAGAAGAGAATCAAAGATGATGAGGAAAATGGTGAACTAGAAATCACGTGACTCTCCCTATAGATCCATTTGGCAACAAGGAGATGAGTATTATCTTGATATAGTAGACACATTGAGGAGTTTGAGAGCAGAGATCAGAAGTTGCAAGGCAGATAAAGACAAGTTCGTTGAGGCTCGAGAAAGACTTACAAGGGAGCAGAGGTCAACAAAGTCATCCTTCAGAGTTTTTTAGACTTGCAGAGACAGGGACAGCTAAGGATTAGTCAATAGAAGGAAGAGAATAAAAATGGAGCCTATGGTAGGAGGTCTCAGTCAAAATACAGGTTGGATAGAGGGGATACACTCAGAGGTGGGATATAATTAGATACACCTGATAGGAGGACATGTATGTATGGGTTTCATTCCAATTCCTTATCCAGGACACATCATCACCATCATCACCACCAACATCCTTAAAATAGGAGCGAGTACTTACCTAAGGAATTCAAGAAAGTCAAACCGCCTACATTTGATGGAGAGATGAATAAATCAGAGGATACAGTGGCAGGTTGCTTGGGATGAAGAATATCTTCATATTGTACAATTATTTAGAGAACATGAAAGCCAAAATAGCCACCTTCAGTCTTAAAGGGAAAGCAGATATTTGGAGGGAATATGTGAAAAATGTCAAGGGAATTCAGGAAGAAGAGTTGATTTGGGATAAGTTCAAGAGACTCTTTAAGAAGAAGTACCTATCTGAGAGGTATTATTATGATAAAGGTAAGGCGTTTTATCAGTTGCAGAAGGGATATATGATAGATGATGAGTATACTAGCATGATTCTGGAGTTATTGAGGTATGTGCCTTACCTTAAGGATGTCAAAGTGAATATTCAAAGGCTCACCAGTGGGCATGGAAAATTTTAGGGGCTAATGTTTGCCCAATGGGCTAATTTTCCATGATTTTTCCACAAAAAGATTCGCTAATTTCCAATTTTTATAAAAGGTGATTCGCCCAAATTTTAGAATATAAAATTATTTTACCTTTAAAATCACCAACATTATATAGAGACTATATATAAAATCATTATAAATTTGAATAATTTTACAAATATATCAATAAACATTTTATACTTTGCATATTAGGGATTAATGAGATTCGCCAATGTTTCTAAACTTCAAGAAAAATTTCCATCCTTAAAATTTTCCTTGGTTGAAGCATTGTAACTAGAACCTTGTTGACGGCTTCTACTTGGCCGTTGCCCTGAGTATAGTATGGAATTGAGCTATCATACCATAAGCCCAACTGGGTTGTAAGCTCAGTCATCATATGATTACAGAAATGCTTTCCGTGATCAATGACGATGGCCCGAGGGACTCCGAACCGTGAGATAACATGGTTAAATAAAAATTGCGTCGTTGTGTGACCGTCTTCAGACAATGTGGGCATCGCCTTGGCCCATTTTGTGAAGTAATCAACGGCAACGATGATATACCCATGCCCCCCAGCCGAGCGAGGATTACAGGTCATATAATCAATGCCCCATTTTGCAAAATGGTCGACGGTAACAACGGGGTGCAGTGGAGTGAGAGGCGCATGCATCTTCCGTTGGTAGATTTGGCACTCGTGACAAGAGCGAACGGCAAGAATGCAGTCCTTAAAGATGGAGGGCCAAAAGTAACCAGCGCAGAGGATTTTCTGAGCAGTAGCATATCCGGACATGTGACCACCACATGCACCAGCATGGCAGTCATTTAAAACTCACTCAGCTTCCTCGAGTGTTAAACATCGGTACAGGGTGTCCCCAATAATGCGATATGGTTGAGATTGATAGTGAATCCATCGTTGAGCATCCTTAGATATCTCGGGATGAAAAGAGGATGTCTGTAGATAGACAATGATATCCTTGTACCAGGGATCGAGGGTGCTGATTAAGAAGAGGGTTTCGTCCGGAATATGGTCCTCTAACCGAGAGGGCGCGGTAAGAGATGGCAAAGAGCACAACAATTCAGCAAAGACGAGGGATTTCTTGGACTTGGCAGTAGTGAATTCCAAATCAAACTCTTGGAGGATAACAATCCACTTCGAGTACTTGCCCCCCGGTAGCTGACGTGACAGGATGTACGTCATTGGGTTGCAATCAGAAATCACTGTCATAGTACACAACAAGATATAATGGCGGAAACGTTGGACGACACAAACGGCGGCCAATGCCAACTTCTCGATGTGAGCGTATCGAGATTCCATATCTAATAAATTGCGGTTGAGATAATAAATGACGTGCTCAATGTCATCATCATCATCTTGAATGAGAACCATACCAATAGTGGTATCGGCAGTGACCAGATACAAAGTGTAATCACGATGGAAATTAGGAGGACGCAACAAAGGAGCGGAAACAAGGAGAGCCTTGAGGTGCTCGCAGGACTCTTGAGCGGTGGCATCCCAACGAAAAGGGGTGTCCCGCTTTAGTAACCACGTAAAACCTTTGGCTACCTCGGCATAGTTCGGAATGAAGCGTCGTAAAAAATTCACTTTTCCCTGCAAGCTCTGCAATTGCTGCAAAGAAGTAGGGGGAGAAAGATTCAGAATGGCCTCGACTTTAAGGGGGTCCAGACAGATGCCCTCTTGGGAGACGATGAACCTGAGAAGTCTGCCAGACTCTACGCAGAAGACACACTTTTGCAGGTTGAGCCGAATACGGTAGTGTCGACAGCGGAGAAAGATTTCGTGAAGATGAGCGGGATGGTCCTGACGCTTAGCTAAATGAGCTGGTAGATCATCTAGGTAAGGTTGCACGATGTGTCAAATATCATGGGATGCTTAAGACATCGCGCATTGGAAGGTAGCCCCGGCGTTCTTCAAACCGAAAGGGAGCTTTTTGTAGGCGAAAGTGCCCCACAGATAGATAAAGGTGGTTTTGTGTTGATCAGCAGGCGTAATATTAATCTGGTTATAACCAAAGAAACCATCCATAAACGAGTATATTTCACTTCCGGCACACTCATAAATGAGCTGGTCAATGAAGGGTGTGGGGTAGTTATCCTTGGGACAGGCTCGATTAATATCACGGTAATCAACACAGACCCTGATGGTACCCTACTTTTTATTCACAGGGACGATATTGGAAACTCAATCTGTGACTGGGATGGGGTAAATAAAACCATCCTTGAGAAGCTTTTCAACTTCTGCTTTAATGGTTGCAGCCTTTCGGGGGTGCACGGGGCGTAAACGTTGTCGAACAGGCTTAGCTCCCGGATACGTGGGTATATCATGCACCACAATACTTGGGTCAATGCTAGGCATTTCTTCGTAAGGCCAAGAAAATATATCACGAAATTCGCGAAAAATACCAGTATAAAGTTGAATTTCCTCAGGAGTACAAGTTACTCCAACATGGATATGTTTGACAATCCCTGGCTTAACATAGATGTCGATCGGCTGGGTTTGCGTGATGTTTCCCATATTCCCTTCATAGGACACTTGATATACTTGGATGGGTGTTTGAAGGGGTTGTGCGGGGAGACAACGAGCAAATCGCTCGAGACAGGCAAGAATTTCCTGATGGGTAGGGAGGAACGAGGAACGATGGTGAAGATTGGACCAAGGAGGTTCCTCGAGAGACATAGTCTCGATAATGGCTTCATCAGAAGGAAATGTTTCCTTTAAGGGATCTGAAGAAGCATAGTCTCCAAGCCAAGGGGAATGAACATATGAGTCAAGAGGTCTGCTCAAAGAAGCAGATTCAGGAAGAGGAGCTGATATAGAAACAATCTCGACGTAGTTGAGCTCGGCAGGACTCAACGGCATCTCATCGCCCCATGATTCTATCTGGTCGATGGGGGGAAGAAACCAAGGATTAGAACGAACAGAAATCATATTGATAGGAGCAACATTCGGAGGTGGGAGTGGAAATACACCCATGAGGGCAGGGTCTTTAAAGAGCCCAGCTCCCACACTCTCTAATGGAATGGACGTATGCTCCACAAAAGGCACATTGCCTTCAGAAGAGGAGGTGAAGAAAGAGAGTTGGTCTACTGTGACAATCTTCCCCTCATGAGGGAAACGAGTGACACGAAATAGAGATGAAGCCACGGCTCACATGGCATATGTCCAGCTTCGGCCCAAAAGGAGGTTGTAAGTTAGATTAGCATCAACGACTTCAACTTCCACTTCAACAGTCTTCCCTTCCAAAGTAATAGGCAAGCATTGGAGGATACCATAAGGACGAGACTCTCTCCCATCAAAGGCTTCCAAGGTTGTAGGAGACTGACTCAACGTCGGAGAACCAATAGCCTTCCAACAAGCAACCGACATAATGCAAGTTGAAGCACCTTCATCAATGATCGTACGATGAATCGTTTTAGAATTGATGATGACCTGGATAAGGAAGGAAATATGATGAGGCAGTCTCGATACATTGATTTCGAGATCAAAAGTGATCAAATCTTAGTCGGCTGGGTCGATGCCACCAATGGCCAATGACAAGAACTTCCTCTGGGAGGGGCAGTACTGGAGAACTTCTAGAGCGAACATAGCTGATGGAGCCTTAGCTAAGTCCTCAACGATGCTATAGTGTTGAGCAGCACGAGCATTAGGGTTGTAAGAAGATCTTCGAAGTACACCTTTAGGAGGGGGTCGAATAGGCATCTCAGTGCTAGGTTTCTCGATATGGAGCGGACCAGAACTGGGTGAAGGAACGCTTGAGGGGACCTCAAGCTCTTTCCCAGCAAGTGACAGATATTCTTTTGCTCAAGTACTAATGTGAACGGGAATCGTTCCAGCCATGAACACTTGAGAACCAAAGGGAGAAGAGGATTGGGATGGGTCAACCACCATTTGTGTTTGTTATGAGGGGAAAGGTTCTTTCAGCACCGCAGGAGTCCCAGGACCACCTTTCAACAAGCGACTAACTTCGGACTGCCTTGGGCAGTCTTTGGTGTAGTGATCCTCGTCACAGATAAGACAAGGATACTTGGGTTTACGTTTGGCTCCTTCCTCGGGTGGAGGTTTAGGGGAATCCTGCTTGGGTTGATCAGCTTTATTTTTCCCTTTTCCCTTCCTTTTTCCTTTCGAGGCTTTATCCGCCATGGTGGACTGGACGATGTTAACCTCGGAAGTATTACCAAAATTAGACATAGCCTGAGAAGTATTTTCATTCAAAGCATTCGACTTTTGCTTCCCAGGGTTCGTGGAAGATTTCTTAGAGGATGGATTTACAGATCCAATGACACCGTCAACAGATGGCTTTGGCAGAGCTTTGGAAGTTCTGGGCCTTGGGGCATCAGGCAAATAATCATATAGTGTACCGGACTGGGAATAAACAAGGTCAAGGTACTGAGCACACGCAATAGCTTGCTCTTTAGTTACACATTCCCCCATAGCGATGTCCCGTGCGATCGCAGGGACAAACGAGGTTGTAAACCAATCGGTCAGGAGTTGATCAGGAATCCAAAACTTAATCAAATGGCGACGCCGTCTCCATTCATGTATATGATCGGAGATGTGCATGGCCGTATCCTATTTAAGAGATGTGAGGAGATGCGTTCCTGTCTCATACCGAATTGGCAACTGAAAATGAGTTAAGAATGCCATTACCAACGAGTTAAAATCTTGAAAAGATCCGCGGGCTAGCTCAATATACCACTTAGTAGCAGAGCCAGTGAAAGTCCTTTCAAAAAGGCGGAGCTGGACTGAATCGTCAAGCCACGAATTTGACAAACACCAGAGATGATAAGTCATAGCGTGGGCTTGGGGGTCTTCTCCATCTTTGCCATCGAATTTGGGACAATCACCGGGAATCATAGTCAGAACTGGTGGCCAGTATGGATTATGAAGAATAGGATCATTAATCAGCTTGGACATATCTGGCAGTTCCAATGTTGCTAAGAAGGGTAACTAAAGGTTAAAGGACATATGTGGCCGCGGGTAAGGGGTAGCACCAGGGTTCCAACCAGTTGTTGGTTGCCCCCATTGATTTTTTCCGGACGGACCTGGCCCATAGGGGTTTTGTCCGTAAGGATTTTGTCCATAGGGGTTATAGACGGCTGACCCTGGATTTTCCCCCCAACATTCCATTGATTACCAACTTGACCTGTAGGAGCAACATACTATTGGTGGTAATTCTGATAAGGACTCACCTGCATTTGTTGATAATTTTGGTACAGGGCAAACTGAGCTTGCCCCTGGGATTGCTTGAAACCATAAGGTTTCTAGACTCCATACTAAGCCTGGAGGCTAGGTTGCACTTGATAAGGAGGTTGAGATTGAAACCCAACTTGCATTTGAAGACCAGCTTGGGTCTGGGGCCCAGCCTGGGGCTGGAAACCGGGTGGAGCTTGAGAAGCAACAACCATTTGCATGCCCAGTTGAGCAGGCCCAGAAAGATGTCCTTGAGAGGATTGGGGTTGAGCCACCTGGCCAGAAGGTTGTCCTGGTTGAGCTTGAGATTGGCCCATCTGTCCAGAAGGTTGAGCTTGCTGGGTGTTGGGTTTTCCTTGCACAACTGAGGGTTGTCCTGATGGACCAGATGGCTGAGCGGGCTGGACAGTTGGTTGGCCTGATTGAATTTGAGGTTGACCAACTTGTCCAGATGGTTGACCAGAATGGATAGTGGGTTGGCCTTGCTATACGTAAGGCTGACCACCCTGCCCAGAAGGGTATCCCTGGGAAAATTTTAAGAACCCCGCTAAATTTATAAGTATAATAAATGGGCAAATCTCCATGTTATATAGGAAAAATGGAAGGCGATTTTATCAAAAATATAATATGTATATATAATTTTTTGGCGAATCTCTCACCAGGAATGGCGAATATTTTACTCAATTATAAAATCTTGTAAGATCTTGGTATTACCATGGGTTATCATAAACCTGGAGCTTGAAAATTACTATTAGTAGTTTATAAAAATTAATAAAATTAATAGTTGATTTGTATTTTATTTTTTATTTTAACCAAGCTAAAATGTTTAACATACATTAAATTACAACATCCACCAAGCCCCGAGAGAGATCAAATATTTTTTCACTCTATGCTAGTTTTCATATCAAGATAGTTGATACCTCTCGGGGGTTAGTAGATCCAAAGTAAAGATGGATCTATGCTGGTTTAATTCCCCCATTTAAATAGGCTACATTCCAGGTGAATACCATGGTTCAATACCATGTGCCATTTTTGTGAATACCATGGGTCAATACCATGTGCCATTTTTATTTTTATTAATACTAATATTAGGGTTAATAATGTTTTTTTTGCATGGTATTAATAATAATCTAGTCCATGGTATTATTTTGGTGAATACCATGGGTCAATACCATGTGCCATTTTTATTTTTATTAATACTAATATTAGGGTTAATAATGTTTTTTTGCATGGTATTAATATAAAAAAATAAAAAAAATGTTTATTTGTTTACCATACCTCTCGTTTATTTATATTTTTATTAATTTACCATACCTCTTTTACAAATATAGTATTTGCCCCATGGGATTCACTTAAATAAAACCTCTTTCTTGAGACTTCATAAATAGAACGAGGGTTATTGACTAAATATAAAGAGAGGTTTTATTTATTTACCATACGTCTATTTTATTTATATTTTTATTTATTTACCATACCTTTTGAGTAAGTATTAAAAGACGTTTTATTTATTTACCATACCTCCACTTTACTTATATTTTTATTTGTTTACACCCTTGCATGTATATAAGGTGACTTATGGAGTAGATATAAAAAATGCTTTATTTATTTACCATACCTCTCATTTATTTATATTTTTATTAATTTACCATACCTCTTTTATAAATATATGGTATTTGGCCCATAGGATTCACTTAATAAAACCTATTCTTGAAAATGGGCGAATGGATTCACTTAAATAAAACCTATTCTTGAAAATGGGCGAATGGAAGGTTGTAACTCCTAATTTCAAGGGCTAAATTTACCTTTTTTACCCTCTCCCTTAAAATAAGGTGGGCTATTTGAGGTGATTTTTAAAAATGTACTATGATACAAAATATTCGCCCACAAAAAATTTAAAACCCCTTAATTTCGCCAAAGGGCAAACATTCGCCCGTAAAATCACCCCTAAAAATCATGTATAGATGGTGGTGGAACTCTCAAACAACTTATCGCCTTTTAGCAATTCAAATATGTTACAATATTTTACAAAGTACCAACCATGGCTAAACCTATATGTTGCCCAAGTTTATTCAAAGTTACAAAGTATGGTAGCCATTGGCCCAACCCAACATACTAGTTAAAAGTGTCAAGTTGCACAACCTAGGGCATGCCCAACTTGAAGATTAGCATCTTTCCCAACAAAAACCCCATAATTTTGTGCCCTTTACAAACTAGAAAACCAACTCTCTGACTTATCCAAAAAACTCATCTCACATAGGTGAGCCTTGCATCTTCTTGCGACTTGTCTTCAAATTTGTTTTCCCTACCTACGATCTGCAACCTTCATTTTTTGATTTGATTATTTTTATGCAAACTTTCTTAACCTTATCCAACTCGTGCAATACTTCTTTTGTATGTGTCATCTCCCAAACATTAAACTTCATTTTTGCTACTTCATACTTCAAGCCGACCTTTGTGTTAGTGTGCGGGTGCCCCATGCCAAGTCAAGTTGACCTTCGTGTTGTCATGTGGGCGCCCCTTTCTTCGCGGGCACCCCTTGCTGGGCAGGAACCTTGTTGTGCCCAACATGCAATGCCACATCAGGCGCCTATGGCATAGGTGTTTGCCCATTTTTCATTGCCTTTTTCACATGCCATGCCTACCATTTTCTCGTGCTCATTGTGTCAACCTCTACCCATGTCATTTGGTCCACTTTTGCATGTCTTTCCCAGCTCATTCCCGTTATGTCACCCATCTACCTGTGTTTTCTTATCATGCACGTCACATTTTCCTATGGGCACCTAGATGCCCTTCCTTCCTATGGGTGCACCCAGGGCACTGCCCTCTATGCTATGCATGTGACACCCCACAGTCCACTTCAGTTCCTCATCTTTGGTCTTTTCTCACTACACATGGGTATGGACAGTCATGGGCACTTGTTTGGCCTTAGTGCCAACTCGAGACCCAAACATCCTCCCCCACTTCAAAACGGTTAATGTCCCTGATAAAAAACTCCACTTGGATAACTTCTTCACTGAGTCCAAAATGTCAAGAAGTCATCAACACCCATTTGCATTTAACCTACTGCTCAAGTCCCTAATTCACAAGCTCTTCACTTCATATGAACCTTTGTTAAGGTTCAAGTATTCATGTAGGAAAGACTACTCAATTTCATGGTCCTTAGCCACAACTCATTGCAATCCTCCACACTGCCCAAAGACATGAATGGCTTCCCCCTCCAAATTGGTTGCAATGCATCAACTGCAATTTGCATCATGTCAACCCACCACATATCATCATGTGAACTGTTGTTGCCATACTCCAACTCAACTCCAATATATCTCAGCACACTAAGCTCCGCCATGTCTCAAACTAGTTGGGTGATCATTCCAACTATCACATCTAAACCATGATAATGAACCTCCTCGTGCCTTTGTTGGTTATTTCTTCAACAATTGGTCACATCTTCAACTTCGATCAAGAACTCTTGCCATTTTCATGCATCAATACTTCAACCAACTCTCAATTGTTGTGCCATATCTAGGTCCATGAGGAAATTTCATCTCATCTCAGATATGTTGTTCATCAACTCTACCAAAGGGGCAATTCTTCAGTTTCCTCATCGTCTCTATAACAACCTCCTCCCACATTTACCCAAGTTAACCAGTCTATTGGGGTAAACATGTGATGAGAGGCTACTATGTGTTGAGTCTTGAAAATGTCATTCATTTCCATTACACTTTCACTATTATGTCCATTATATCACCTCCATTTCACCTCAATTTCACTACTATGTCACCACATTCATCCCACTTTCATTATCATTGGGCCACATTTATGTTTTTCCAAACTTTATTAATTCTAAGCCTTTTAAGTGAATTTGTGGTTAAAAATTAGAAAATAATGTGCATATGCTTATACCTAACAAATGGGTTGATATTGTTGACATGT